>MUZC01000090.1:55952-66980 GCA_002072015.1 Radix auricularia | reverse complement strand
TTCTAAGGGGGTTCTAATTTTGTGTGACTTTGGCGGGGGGGGGGGGGGTATAAATCGGCCAAAATCACGTGACGTCACTTTTAGACGTCGGCCGTGTGGTTACTGTGAGAAATAAGGGGCATGGAAGGTGGCATAGTATAGCTGTAAGACGGGGAAAATATGCGATGTTTTGAACGGGTAACCCGGGTACCCGTTCGAAATTTGGACGGGTACCCGGGCAGCATTTTTCAACAAAATTGACAGCCCTAGTTATGAGTATCCGAGAACTTGAAATCATGATTGTACCATTTGAGCCTATAGGAGATATCATTTACTTGATATTAAATAATCTAGCCCACTGGTTTTAGTGCATTGGCGAAAGTTTAAACTTAAAAGTACGAGTATGTTTTTATATGACGCCCTGTATGTAAGCCAGGCCTTGGATGAGCCCAGACCCAGACTAGGGTGCGCCGTGTTAGACAAGATCTCATATTATTATTGTTAATTATTTGTTGACCTACTGACCCTTCTCTACACTGGTCACTTTTGAATTTTGACCCGCCGTTTTCCCTGGTAGCGAGTCTACCACTGTGTGCGCATTTTCCTCTTTAAAATATCACTCAAACACTGAGTATTTGATAATGACATTCGAAATTCTTTTGAAAGGACGCATGCAACTCCACCATTTCATGACAAAAAGCACAAGAAGACTGTCTATCTATAACACAAGCCAAGTGAAGGGATGAGCACAAGCTGTTACCTACACCATAGTAGTCGTCATCTGGTTGCTTCCTCCACGCCGATACCAAAGTAGTCGTCATCTAGTTTTCTTCTCCATTCCGATACCATAGTAGTCGTAATCTGCATGCACACTCCACGCCGATACCAAAGTAGTCGTCATATACTTTCATTCTCCATTCCGATACCATAGTAGTCGTAATCTGCTGCTCCCTCCACGCCGATACCATTGCACTCGTCATCTGATTGCTCCCTCCACGTCTGGGTGAGAATATTCGACTGTCCTTCAGATTGAGTGTTGATACTAAGTCTTTGCCCAGCCTCCAGCCTATATTCTATATGTAGGTCCGTTAGTCTTCTGATGTAAATGTGGGTTAGTTAATTATTTCATAATAACACCTGGTACTCGTACTCATTTTCAAAGGACCTAGGCAAATTTTTCTTTTTAGTAATGAATTGGGTCGCTCATTTGTATTTTTGTTAACCGCTCTAGAGAATTAATTTGCATCGTATGTTTTATGATGTCTAAAATAGTTGTTTTTGTTAAATGTCAACTTAAGCATGAAGATCTGCAGTGCTTTTTTTTCAGTGGGAACTCATGAGAACTGAGTTCTTATACCTTTTTTGGCCAGATTCGTGTATATTTATATAAATAGTCGGCATTTTACTTACTGTCAGTCCTTTTTACAGTGGGGACTCACGGGAACGACGTAAATTACAGTTTACAAATAAACAAACCAAGTGGCAAACGCTGTTATTCTACTAATATGATATCTATGGACATTTTTCCACATAAACTATCTAGTCAGGTCGGTTTTTATTATAAATAAACTCTTTGAGTCTCTCATTTTCTTATAAAAACGTTTATTTCTTGAAATATCTGTACAATAAAATTTGTGTTCAATGGAAAATTCAATTATAGACTATTATAGTATTTTCTGACATAAGTTAAAAAACAGATGTGAAATGAGTTCCCAAACATTTTTCGCTAGAAAAAAAGCACTGAAGATCTGTATTGCATCAAATTCTCAGATAAAGATGTTTTTCTTCCAAGATAGTAGCATTTGTTGGGACGTGAACTTTAGTTGTGGAGACATGGCGGGACTGTAGGCCTACTGTTGAGATCTTTCTTACTTCTTAAGTTCTTATCACTTACGAAGTGAATGCCATTTTTTATTTTGTGACAATCATGCAGGGGCTGGACGATGACGTTATTTCACTCCCAACTATCAAGTGAATATTTTGTCAAAGACAGATGGCAACTTAACCCTGCAGCAGGATCAATAATTCGGGATGGCTTCCGAGCCCCGTAGAAATACGTTCACTCTATTTGGTTTTCGGGACATCTCAAAATATGAATCGAACTTTAATCAAGCTTCTAGCCCAATCTTATCATTATATTTTGTTTCGTTGTGCGTGTGTATGTGTGACAGTATGTTTAACATCTGATGGGTGTTTGTTTCTCTGCCAACGTACACACAACTCGGCATGTCTATGAATATATGTTATGCCAGCCACCTTGGCCCACAGCCTAATGCTTGTACGTCTGTGTGAACGTGGGATACCATGCCAGCAATACTGTGAGCGTGGGGAACGATCTGGTTCTACTGTTTATCAAATGAGAAGTTTGCGCTCATGTCTTGATGACACACGTGAGTCGTTTGATTGCCGGCAGACCTCAGTCATCCCGTACAGAACAGGCAGTGGCGTAGTCACTGGTGGGTCGGGCATATACAACAGGCAGCGGCGTAGTCACTGGTGGGTCGGGGCATAAACAACAGGCAGCGGCGTAGTCACTGGTGGGTCGGGGCATATACAACAGGCATGGCAGCGGCGTAGTCACTGGTGGATCGGGGCATATATAACAGGCAGCGGCGTAGTCACTGGTGGGTCGGGGCATATACAACAGGCAGCGGCGTAGTCACTGGTGGGGAAGAGGCATATACAACAGGAGCGGCGTAGTCACTGGTGGGGCATATAGCAGAGGCAGTGGTGTAGTCACTAGTGGGGTTTGTAGTATGATCTGGCATTACTGTCTATGAAATAAGCACTTGGCGACGTATGAACATTTTTATATGAGTAGGTGCGCATGAGGCAAGTGTTTTTTAAAGCGACTACACACTGACAACTGTGAATAGGCCAATTTAATTAATAGTCACCGAAAAGAATAGATTTATTGAAGTCACACTTGTAATCTTGGAGCACTGCTAACTGCAGATAAGTACACGAAATAATAACTTTGTATAGACTAAAACGTTTTGGAGATGAGACGCCACGCGTGTGTCAAACTATGATAGGAGCTTAGAAGATGTCTATACTATACTGGCTAAACGAAATGTATAATCATCTCTTTTGTCTGTATGTTTTCCTCTGTATCATCGAGTGTTGTGATCTTGTCTTGCCTTAACATTTAGTAAAAGTTGGAACGACTCATGTGTCATCTGGTCTTGGGTGCCAAGTGTTCATGTCATAGACAAGAAATGGATTTTGTCGGGAAACTCAATAAAAAATAAATAACATTATTTTTTTTATTAATTTTTTAAAAATCCATTAATTTAATTATATTTGTATAACGCATATACAGATCCCGTTAAGTTGTGATTCATTATTTCCCGCAATCGGTTAAGTCGCGGTAATTCAATGGCTCCCATATTTTAAGAATCCACACAACAATTACGTTCTGTTATGCAAGAAATAAGGAAGAAAAACCATTTTTTCTATGCATGCACGTCTAAATAAATAATAATAATACGAGGGGAAAGTATGTAAGTAACAAAATCATTAATAAATTTGAAGAATAAAATATTAGAAATATCTCCTTAAATTTTAATAGAAATTTAATAGCTCAAATTAAGTTTAATCGATTACATTTTTTTGAATTAATCTTTAATTTCCGCAGCCATAATTATTATATATATTATACTTTGAGGCTTACAAAATTTCAGTGGAATTACTAAGAGGAAGAAGCCAGCGCTAAACGGAATGAAATTAAGTCCCTTAAAGTTGAATTCATGTTTTGTATTGTAAGTTTTAAGCAGATGGTATGTTTGAGTCGCCGCTTTGGTTTGGTTGACTCTAGCCGTCATGAATAGGTGGGTTATCCCTAGCACAAACACACCCCTCTTTTGGGAGTCTTTTGTCAAGAATGCTTCCTTGCGGTGGAAATCTCCTTTCGTTCAAGCACACTCTATGAACTTAATTCTTGTGTTTTTGTGTTTGTTGGCTATCCGATTGTGAATTATTCTTTTTACTAGCCTTATAAAAATAATTTAGCCGCTACTGTGACTTGTTGTTAAAAATAAGTAGATACATTTTAAAAGAAACCTTCTGAAGAGGCTTGGTTGGGCTTGAGGGTGATAGTAATAATCTTATAAGACTAGTCTAACTAAAAACATTTTTTAAAAAAGTCTTTAAACGCATTTGAAACAGTATCAGTTTTTGGGAAAACACTCATTTATTCGTCCATCAGCACGTGTTGAAAAATTTGCATATTTGCCTGACCCAATCATCTAGTAAAAGTGGTGGGTCCAATAAAAACATTAAACACGAAAACACAAAAATACAACTGCTGCTAAAATAGTAAATTCAAAGTAGCAAATCTATGACATCTGCTATCAATGACTTTGTCATAGGAGGAATCGGCATTTAGTTGTGAGTTCTAAAACCAGCCCCCCCCCCCCACCAACCCGGGGCGCGTGGACCCTTAAACAGATTTTTTTTTCTTGGCAAGTGGGCATGTCTGTCATCATGTGATACAGTACAAGATTTGGTAACGCGTTGATTTCCATGTTGACGTTCCCACGGCCTATTGCAGGGACGGTCAGACCTGTAGTAACTGAGATCCGTTTTAAAATATAAAAATAATTTTGAACTGCTTCTCCCCAAGACGTTTCTCGTGGGCAGTGACCTTTACATCGCACTCCAGGTACCGTACCATCTTTGGTGCTGGTGTGCGCGTCCGTCTCAGGGCGTTTGAGCTCGAGGCTATGGTTCACCGTCGGACGGTGGAACCCTTCGTCCTCCAAGTAGTCATAGGCCTTCCATCAATCAGAAATGATAGTTTTAACTATTTAGCAATAACTGCAAGGAAGACGTCCATGCCTCCGTTTATCAACTTACTGTGATGTTAGGGCCTGGAGATAGGATATAGAAAGTGACAGGCTATTTGTAGTTAAAACGCGCGCGTAAATTTCATCACTCATTAAATTTATAAATTCCGCAAATGAAGTAGTATTATCTTTTAAAAAATTATTTTGCAGGGTAAACCCGCCCTTATTAAAAATAATTAAAAAAATAGGGGAGGGCTGCCCCCTCCACAAATTCCCACCCTCTTTTTATTATTTAATTTAGTATTTTCTGCAAATATTATATTGGCTTAGTTAATGTGTATGATTACATTAAAAATAAAGTGCTCTAACCCAGAATTAATTACTATATATTCCTTTTGGGAACGTCAAAGTCAAAACTATACAGGACCAACGCTGTTTATATGTATGTAACATCATATGATACAAGACTTGCTAACACTGCTTAAATGTATGTAACATCATATGATACAAGACTTGCTAACACTGCCTACATGTATGTAACATCATATGATACATCAACTGATACAAGATTAGGGATCGAATTACGACTGCTACTCTCTTGTGCCGTGAACTGTTGGGCGAGGCTCAGCGGCCATCCCTCTCCCAGGGATGCGTCATTAGCTTGTTTAATTACTCACACGTCCTCGACCGTTTAGTCACGGTGATCATCTTTACCGAGATCGATACTGCACTGACGCGGGTCAGTATGACATCACTACACTCAGCATTGGTCGCCTTTAATTCATTGGTTTGTTATGGTTGTCTATCATTTATTGGTTTACTATCGGCATTTGTCTTCCAATGGTTGGATTTCATTCGTTGGTATACTATGGTATTTGTCTTTTAATGATTGGATTTCAATCGTTGGTATACTATGGTATTTGTCTTTTAATGGTTGGATTTCTTTCGTTTGTATACTATGGTATTTGTCTTTTAATGGTTGGATTTCAATCGTTGGTATACTATGGTATTTGTCTTCCAATGGTTGGATTTCATTCGTGTGTATACTATGACATTTGTCTATAAGTTATAACCCAACTACAAACCGAGATAAACCTTCTACCTATCTATGAACAATTTAACAACAATCTTTACTGAATGATGAGCTGCGACATAAGTATATATTTGTAATAGAAATATTCTCTTTTAAAGACGAGTCACACAACTAAATTCCTAACATGCTAATGTTTTTTTTTATATTAAAAGTAGCATTTCCTGCATGTATTGGTTGTGCTAATAACCATAAGTTCACGCCTTGTCTCAATGATGGCAGCTTGTAGCATCGAAAGTCATTCATGTTTATTGATAAAATAAATGCCAGTTGTATTGCTCATGTAGGGGTTCTAAACTTTTCTTAGATCACCCATGAAATTATGAATCTGTTAATCGTACACGACAGCTTATAAACATTCACATGATAGTAGGCCAGACTCCGTACACCTTTCACCTGTTCTGACTGAGTGACTCACTGGTAGCTCAGTAAATTGTGTTGGTACTTGTGGCCCTGAGTGCTGGTGGCCCTGATTGTTGGCGACCCTGAGTGTTGGTGGCCCTGATTGTCGGTGGCCCTGAGTGTTGGTGACCCTGATTGTTGGTGGCCCTGAGTGTTGATGGCCCTAAGTATTGGTGGCCCTGAGTGTTGGTGGCCCCGAGTGTTGGTGGCCCTGATCTAAACGTTCGTTTTCCCATAGTCTACAAAACACATCGCCGCCACTTTCAAACACAGAGCCGACATGAAGTCTATTCTACACCTTTCCGATCATGAATTCTATCATACACTTTCCCGATCATTAATTCTATCCTACACTTTCCCGATGATAAATTCTATTCTGCCCTTTCTCGATCATGAATTCTATCGTACACTTTTTTTTTATCTTGAATTATATCCTACATTTTCTCGATTATGAAATCTACCCTGCCCTTTCTCGATCAGGAAATATACAGTTGTCAAAACTTGAATTCTATCCTACACTTTCCTATTCTTGAATTCTATCCTACATGTTCCAAATCCTGAATGCTATGCTACATTTTCCCAATCCCGAATTCTATCCTACATTTTCTCAGTCTTGAATTCTATTCCACTCTTTCCAAATCTTGAATAATGTACAAAAGTCTCCTTGACTCGAGTCACCTAACAATGCATTGTATCAAAATTATAGATCTATCGAATGTACCGTAATTAAATTCATACACTTTTAGTTTATCTCTATATAAATGTAAGGTAGCCGTCTGTTGCTAACATTCACGTGTTTGCTGGAGTTCAGTCTCGCCATGGGTGACCACATCCCCACCCGTCCCTGTTTGACTGCATTTGGGAGTTAAGTCACGCTCAGTCTTTAAATGTTCGTCGCGTAGGGGCATATTATTTTTAATATAATCAATACTTTTAGTTCTGTCTCATATAAAAGGGATTTATAGTCAAAAACTTTGTTTTTACGAGTTTTTAAAAAAATATTTTCTTTTGTTTTTCCGCCGCCCCCGACGGACGGACCAAGAGAGAAAGGACGGTGAAGTTAATATTATGGATTCATAAATATTACGCGTCATTCCGCCTTTTCTTTTTAAAATATTTTTTTATGTGGTAAAGAATTGTACATTTTTAGAGCTCTGAACGTACTTTACTTTGCAGTTTATTTTATTATTACTATTATTTTATGTTTTAGGGAGAGGAAGACTTGCTCTCTCAGTCTCAGTGCAAACGCTATTTTGGTTGTTCACACCATCTCTCTCTCTCTCTCTCTTTCTCTCTCTCCCTCTCTTCCTCTCTTCCTCTCTCTCTCTCTTTTAATTTTTTATTTCATTTGGTAAGTAATTGTTATCTATTAAAATACCTTTTATGTCATTAACTGTTACATTTGCTATAGCACTGTTCGTAGAGTATATGTATATATATTATTTAATATTCAGACTGACTTGCAATTCCGGTTATGACGTTTCTTAAGAACGGATCAGCGTCGTAACTCGAGGACTACCTGTATAGTTACTTACCTGGGTTTATTTGCCCCAGTCTATTTTTTTAAATATCCCTAAAACTTTGAAAGATAAACAATGAAATGAGATGGTCTGATTCGCCACTATTGTGTGTATGCTACACTTGGGTTGAACTAACATGATAGAGAACAATTAACCTCTGTCTGTGGGCTATTAATATCTGTAGTGATTTACTCCTGGCCTAAAGTATTAATGTTTATCTCATGGACGCACATGTTAAGCGATGCATTAAAATAATCCTTGAATGTCTTTGACACATTTAAGCTTTGCTTCCCTCCCGCCTCAACCCAGTCAGGTGTTTGCTAGTGTACCGGGAGGTGAGATAGACGTGTACTGACTGGGGTGATAGTGTGGTATCGTCAATGGTGGCGTTTGTGGCGAGGGTGGGGTCGTGACTAGCGAGTGCTCACCTCTGATAAACTGTATCGCGGCTCCAGCTTGCCCCACATAGGTAGAATAGTCAGTGTATCTAGCGAGCAACGGTTGAGTCTGGCTGTCTTGCTGGTAGATTTGTGGGCCAAAACAGTTGAGCGTACCACTCCTTTGTTCAACTGCGCAGGGCTTACCATTGATAAGGACTGCACTAACTTTTACAGATGTCATTGCTATTCTGGACGGGGGGGGGGGGGCTTCTAGAAAGTAGACATTGACATAAAGGAGAAGACAAAAGAAAAAGAATTTTAAAAAAACGACAACATGATTACTTAAAACTTAAATTAAGGAAAATCTATGAATGGCCAATACAGAAAATATATTTTAAAAAATTCGAATTATGTAAAGCAAAGGTCTCCAAACTACGGCCCGCGGGCCGAGTCCCCAGGAGACCTTTTAATCTAAAAAAAAAATTACTATTTTTACATGTAGCTTACCACAGAACTTGGTAATTGGGCGTTAGTAGTCGGCCCCAAAACTGCTATTTGACAGTTAATGCGGCCCTTCGGCAGAAAAGTTTGGAGACCTCTGGTTGTAAAGGAAGATACGCTATAATTGATATGGACTGCGCTAACTTTACAGATGTCATTGCTATTCTGGACAGGGGGGGGGGCTTTTAGAAAGTAAATATTGACACGCTGGAGGTGAAACAAAGAACATATACTAAAACTTAAATTCAAGAAAATCTATGAAGGGCCAATACAGAAAATGCATTAAAAACTTTTAATTGCGTAAAGAAAGAGACGTTTTAATCCTGAGTTGTTGCAGTTGCCAGCGGAGCGTGTAATCAATCCATTATTTCACTGTATGGAAGGAAAAAATGACGAGGAAAGAAAGCTACGCATTAGACAAAATAAGTAATTCAGAATGCTAAGAATGCTGCTCCACAATTCTCACCTGTTCACTCCTTTATCTACTGGTCACACATTACCGAATGGAACACGTGGTTTGTGACCTGACGGCCCCGTATAATGTCAAGTGTTTATCTACCCTGCTATGGTGATGATTACATCTTAGCGTGATGAATGCTGTGAAGATGAACTTTTTTCAATAAAAAAATACAACATCTTTACATTCCTTGAAGTACCACAACGTTTAACATGTCTCCCTTTGGATGTGACCGCTGTGTCATTCCATTGTCAAAGATCTTCCTATGTGAGGATCGTTACCAATAAGCCTGTGAGCGTCGCACACACATGACGCACAGTTTGACTTCTCTTTAAATCCCTTATATTAACTTCACGGTCTTATCAGTCGCGATCTCTGTTTCTCTGTCCCGCGGAAAAAAAAACAGAAGCAAAAATTGACCCACTTCCCGTGATGTTATCGAGCTGAAACTTGCACATAGACTTTTGTCATTAAACAATGCATTGTTCCAAAATTTCAGATCGATCAAATGTACCGGAATTTAATTATTAAATTTTTAGTTTATCTCCATGTAACGTGTACATTTTTGTTCTAATCTGTCGCGCTATGCGTATTATATTGAACAACGTTTTAAATATTTTCCCGTCGCGCGGTGCGGTGCGTATTATATTGAAATACTTTTTATAAATATAACATATTCCTCTGTAAATGTTTATGTCAGTCCATCGCGCGATGAGTATTATATCGAACATAATCAATACATTTTAAATCTCATATATCATGGATTTATAGTAAAAAACTTACGGGTTGTTTAATTAAATCCTTTACACTAATTTCATCGTCTTGTCGTGGTCCCATGGACTAAGAAAAATAAAATACACAAACGGTGAAATTAACACAATAAATTTGAGCTTTATTAACGTTTCAGCTATGTAATGTATGTCTATGGTACTGATAAGGTCATTAGATGTAAATATTTTGTGTTTATTATACTGATGAAGGCATTAACCGAAACTTTTACTTTTGTACTGTTGTACTAGTTTAATAATTAAGCTTAAATTTATTGTTTTCATTAAGCAATTTTATTTAAATTAGTATTTTACTTAACAGCTTTATTGCTTTATTTTTTATTCTATATGATGTAGTGTACTAAGACACTTACTTTGGCACTATCATTAAAATTAATATTGAATTTTTTTTTAAAATGCTTAAAAACAAACAACTTTTCTTTCCACAGTGGTCCACTCTTCTCTACCATCAGTGGTCCACTCTTCTCAACCATCAGTGGTCCACTCTTCTCTACCATCAGTGGTCCACTCTTCTCTACCATCAGTGGGCCACTCTTCTCTACCATCAGTGGTCCACTCTTCTCTACCATCAGTGGTCCACTCTTCTCTACCATCAGTGGTCCACCCTTCTCTACCATCAGTGGGCCACTCTTCTCTACCATCAGTAGTCCACTCTTCTCTACCATCAGTGGTCCACTCTTCTCTACCATCAGTGGTCCACTCTTCTCTACCATCAGTGGGCCACTCACCTCTACCCACAGTGGGCCACTCACCTCTACCATCAGTGGGCCACTCACCTCTACACACAGTGGACCACTCTTCTCTACCATCAGTGGGCCACTCTTCTCTACCATCAGTGGTCCACTCTTCTCTACCATCAGTGGTCCACTCTTCTCTACTATCAGTGGTCCACTCTTCTCTACCATCAGTGGTCCACTCTTCTCTACCATCAGTGGTCCACTCTTCTCTACCATCAGTGGTCCACTCTTCTCTACCATCAGTGGTCCACTCTTCTCTACCATCAGTGGTCCACTCTTCTCTACCATCAGTGGTCCACTCTTCTCTACCATCAGTGGTCCACTCTTCTCTACCATCAGTGGTCCACTCTTCTCTACCATCAGTGGTCCACTCTTCTCTACCATCAG
>MUZC01000090.1:21571-45465 GCA_002072015.1 Radix auricularia | reverse complement strand
TATTAGCGCCACAATCTAAAAGTCACAGTATTAGCGCCACAATCTAAAAGTCACAGTATTAGCTCCACAATCTAAAAGTCACAGTATTAGCTCCACAATCTAAAAGTCACACTATTAGCGCCACAATCTAAAAGTCACAGTATTAGCGCAACAATGTAAGGGTCACAGTGTTAGCGCCACAATGTAAGGGTCACAGTATTAGTTCCACAATGTAAGGGTCACAGTATTAGCGCCACAATGTAAGGGTCACAGTGTTAGCGCCACAATGTAAGGGTCACAGTGTTAGTGCCACAATGTAAGGGTCACAGTGTTAGCGCCACAATGTAAGGGTCACAGTGTTAGCGCCACAATGTAAGGGTCACAGTGTTAGCGCCACAATGTAAGGGTCACAGTATAAGCCCCACAATGTAAGGGTCACAGTGTTAGCGCCACAATGTAAGGGTCACAGTGTTAGCGCCACAATGTAAGGGTCACAGTATTAGCGCCACAATGTAAGGGTCACAGTATTAGCGCCACAATCTAAAAGTCACAGTATTAGCGCCACAATCTAAAAGTCACAGTATTAGCGCCACAATCTAAAAGTCACAGTATTAGCGCATGTAAGCGTCGTAGTGTAAGTGTCACAGTTAAAGCGCCACTATGTAAG
Organism: Radix auricularia; assembly: GCA_002072015.1. Lineage (NCBI taxonomy): Eukaryota > Metazoa > Mollusca > Gastropoda > Lymnaeidae > Radix > Radix auricularia. The sequence continues at coordinate 44,819 of MUZC01000090.1, read as the reverse complement.
CGCCACGATGATAGCGCCACAATGTAAGCGCCGCATTTTAAGTGCCACAATGAAAGCCCTGCACTGGAAGCGCTACAGTGTAAGCGCCTCAATAGGCACCTGTATTTTCCCCCTGATTGGTTAAAACCTCACAAGCTTCATTTTCTTCATGTATCACCCACCTCCGTTGTCGCAGGTGTTTGTTGTCCTCCAGCGAGCAGCCCTCAAATTTTACCTGTCACCGCTGTGACTCGTGCGTAGGATAACAGTTATGTTAGATTGCTTGTGGTGTAGACATATATTTGGGGTGAATTTTTCATGGACTATAAAATATGTAGGTATGCTTGTTGTGTGTTTGCATGTGAGTGGGAGGTGGGTGGTTGTTTTCATGTCTGCGTAAATTTGTTCGTTAAAAAATTATTTGTATCTAAATACTGGCGTGTTTGTATTATGTCACCAAATCGCCATCATTTTATTGACGTTGGAATGGCGACGCGTTGTTTCTGTTTTATTGGTGTTGTTTTGAATAGAAGAGGTTTGCGTCCTTACATGAAGGCATAGTTCTCACAAGTTTCTTGATGTGATGTCATTCGTATCTCCGTGTCTGTTTGTTGACTTCCGTTTGTTTTTGTCTCTACCAACATATGCTCACGAGTCTGTGTTGCCAGATAGGCCAAAAAGAAAGTGGACAAATTGATAGCTGGATAAAATCTGTAAAATGCAGACTTTAACTGATATCAGTCATAATGTGCATGACATTAAACGTATGTCATCTGTGTGTATGACATTGTGTGCATGCCGCATCTGTGTATGACAATGTTCCAGCTAAGCTGCGCGGCCGCGCATGTATCTGATCAACTCCGCGCAACAAATTTTGATAAAGATAATATAATATCTGTATATGTGGGGTTTACCAATTTGTACAAATAATTCGAAGCTGTGCAACTTGGCACATAAGTTTTTTTGTTTTTGCGCCAGGACCAACGAACCTTTTGGGAACATTGGTGTATGAGTGTGTGACATAATGTTTAAACCGTTTATACATTGTGTTGTGTGCCACATGTGTGTATGCCATCTGTGTACAAATTAAACCGTATGTGTGTATGATATGGTATGTATAACTTTGTGAGTGGGATATTTTGTATGACATTGTGTGCATGCTTTCTTTGTATATGATATCTGTGTATGTGTTGAAACAGGAGTACGCGTTAAATGCACCGTGTATGATTGCACGACTGCTTCACCCGTCACCCCACCAAAAAGCGGTCGCAAGCTTCTCACCAAAACTCAAGATTCCCACAAGCCGCTGCTCTTTCACTGACGTCGTTTTAATTGGACTTGTGGCCAATCCAAATAACAGAGCCTCAAAGAATGTTTGTTTATTACACTGTCCGCAGCCGACTATGTCCACCTGACTTCCCCCCNGCCGGGGGCCCCCCGCCCCCCCCCCCCCCCCCATCCCCCACTCCCGTAAAATCCCTGTATCCTATCTAGAGTTGAAGGCTTTCACATAGGGATTACATCGGATACCCCCCCCTCCCCAATCCTGTGACATGCCTGGATTGTCGACATCTTCCCCTGTCGTAAAGCTAGATATTGTGTCTCTGTGTGTGTGTGTCACCCCACGCTCCCCCTACGGTGGGGGTAGCAGGCTGAAGGAGGGAGGAAAGCTGCCACGCAATATTAGCACAGTTGAATGGCCAATAAAAGCTGTGATGCTCTTGTCTCTGTCATTTCTCACAAGCTTCATAGATTAACTTTTTAAAAATCTCGAAGGAACTCCTAATTATGGTACAGATAATGTCTTACAAGAGTTAAAATAACCCGATTTTGATCTTTCGATTTATTTTCGATGCATTCAATTATGGGACAGTACACAGTGTAGTGTAGTTTAGAGGTTTTTGTTGGACATAAAGCTACAATACCCAGTGTAATTTAGAGGTTTTTGTTGGACATAAAGTTACAATACCCAGCGTAGTTTAGAGGTTTTTGTTGGATAGGAAAGTTACTATACCCAGCGTAGTTTAGAGGTTTTTGTTGGATAGAAAAGTTACTATACCCAGCGTAGTTTATAGGTTTTTGTTGGATAGAAAAGTTACAATACCCAGCGTAGTTTAGAGGTTTTTGTTGGACATAAAGCTACAATACCCAGCGTAGTTTAGAGGTTTTTGTTGGACATAAAGTTACAATACCCAGTGTAGTTTAGAGGTTTTTGTTGGACATAAAGTTACAATACCCAGTGTAGTTTAGAGGTTTTTGTTGGATAGAAAAGTTACTATACCCAGCGTAGTTTAGAGGTTTTTGTTGGATAGAAAAGTTACAATACCCAGCGTAGTTTAGAGGTTTTTGTTGGATAGAAAAGTTACAATACCCAGCGTAGTTTAGAGGTTTTTGTTGGACATAAAGTTACAATACCCAGTGTTGTTTAGAGGTTTTTGTTGGACATAAAGTTACAATACCCAGCGTAGTTTAGGGGTTTTTGTTGGACATAAAGTTACAATACCCAGCATAGTTTAGAGGTTTTTGTTGGACATAAAGTTACAATACGCAGTGTAGTTTAGAGGTTTTAAAAACTTGAACTTCTTTCAATTAGAACTTGTTTGTTTCAGTGTGTTACTATACTATATTAACTCTAACAACTCAGTTTTTTTACTATATTATTTTGAAAAGTATATTTATATAATATATATAAATACAGCATATTTACAGCAGTTACCAATAATGAAACTATTATTTAGCACTATTTACTGACATTTTGTAGTGAACAATATTTTATGGGTTTTTTTATCTTGTTTTTTCCCCAGGCAGAAGACCTGATTTCCATAATTGGTGAAGCTTTTAAATACACTTACCAGGAGGGCAAAAAACAGCCCACATTCCACGAGATTATAGAACAACAGGTTTGGTTATTTCATCTTACTTGGGTCATTGTAAACCCACTAGGGTTCTATCTCTTCTTAACTGTGTGTTTGTAAACTCACAAGGAATCTATTTTATATTATCTGGGTCTGCATAAACCCACCAGGGTTCTACTCACAACAGTAAAGGCTACTAGGATCTAAGTTGTTTCCAGGGGGTATAAGTATACATTTTTGTTAATTTTTTTTTCTGGAATTTTTCTCCTTCTCATTAGTTGACTAGTTTCCCCATGGCGTAGTGGGTAATATACAATGTAAATTTAATGTGGAATAATTTTTTTATTTTTTACTGATGAAGGAATTTATAAATGTGTTTTACAAGTTACCGTTATTAGTAATTGAAATTTATTTCTCTCCATGTATTGAACTTTTTCTATTGTCTTCATTAAATGTTTATTTTCAGTGTAAAGTGAAAATACCCTATAGCAGGTCAAATCCTTATGAATATGGTGTAATAGTATACAGCATACTCATATAATTTACTTTGAACCAATATGACATACATTTTGTCTCCAGTCTCAAGCTCAAAGTAATGAGCAATCTGAAAATGATAATGTAGTTCTACAGTCTCAGTATGTACATACATACTTGCTCATGGCACACACACACAATGACTACAATTTTAAGGGTCTGCTACAGACTATGTTTGTGTTTTCAGACGTACAGTAAAATCATTGAATGAACTGCCCTGACTTTCCTGTGTAACAATAAAATCATTTAATGAACTGCCCTGACTTTCCTGTGTAACAATAAAATCATTGAATGAACTGCCCTGACTTTCCTGTGTAACAATAAAATCCAAAAGCTGGTCCTAAAATAACATGGAAACATGTCTTAGTAAAATAATGTTAGGGTTAACCTTGTTGAAACAATTATTAAAAATTATCAATAAAAAAATTGTGTACGTAAAAAAAGGTACATATTTGTAATTACTGTGAAAGTAGAGTAAATTTGTAATAGCATTTAATTACACCTTTGATTGAAGTAATGGTAATGGTGTATAGTTAAAAATAGCTAAAATAATTCAATTGATTAATACATGTTATGGTAATCATACGCATGTCTGACAACTGGATACAGTGTTTCTCCAACCATTTGGCATTTAGAATATCTTATAAATTTGATTAAACTTAATTGTAAATAAAGCATCAATGACAGTGGACATGTCTTCAGTTTGTACCCATGTTGTTTTGTCACCTTGTTGTATTGTCATGGCACCGTTACAAAGACAGACAAGTCTAAAGTAGAGCAATTTAGCACAAGTCATCCAAATTATAAAAAATCATGGGGTTTTAGGGAAATTTTCAGAGTTGTCATTATGACATTACAGTGTGACATTTGAGAGGTTTTGGTGATAAAGTTGATGATGTTCTTTTAATGGTGCTAAATGAATATTTTGTGTTTGATCAGGTACAACAACAGCAAGCCAAATTTCGGGAAATTGAACAGGAAGCTAAAAATGCCCTGCAGAAGAAACTGAAAGAGATTGCCACGCCTACGCCATTTTCAGAGAAAGCTCAAGTCAGGATGGAGAGAAGGAGGCAGTCTGAGGAAATAGATGTCATCACTTCTGAGAAGAAAAATTGGGTAAGTTTCCATCTGAATGTACACATGAAGGTGTGTCAAACAAATAAAATCCTATTACAGTTTCATCTGCTCCAATCAATTTTGAACAGAATCCAAACAGTCCTAAGCTAACTGGTATTATTTTTTGTTTATCTTGCAATGTTGACAACTTTAAATGACAACTTCTCAATTAAGAATACAGTGGTACATCGAGACACGAAATTAATCCGTTCCAGTGTAGTTTTGGTATCGTGGATTTTTCCTATCTTGAACTAAGTTTTACATGATGCTTCAATCCTTTAAAGTGCACATTATAAATCTAATAAATAAATAATAATAAAACAATGAAAAGAGAATAAAATAAATGAAAAATTATATGTGAATAGAAATTTGAACCTTAACCTTTTGAGTGAGGTGTTTAATTATTAATTTCTTTGAAGCCATGGCCATACAAATAAGCTCTTCCAAGGTTTCATGAAAATATTCACAAATTTAGGACACCAATCCAACTACTCAGTAATAAATAGGAGAGCTGAACTGTTGGTTGTGTGCTGAATGACGTCATGTGATTTCCAGTGATGATAGCTGCACGTTTTTCATATTTTAGATTCTTAATGTAATTTCCTGAGGGAAAAATTGCATTTATATATTTGAAATGTTTGGCCTAGTCCGATCGAGCTTTGAACAGCGACTCCTCCTGAACCATACCAAATAGAGAGTTCTGGGTATTTTGCAAAAATGTTAATGAGGTTTCAAAGATGTGCACAGGCCAAAAAAATTACAGAAAAGTTTACTGAATTTCCTGGAAAATTCAAAAAGCAGAAAAAATAATCACTAATTTTTTCTAATTTCTTGCCAGCCATAACATCTATTGGGTTAAAAGAAATTCCAAACTATAGCTAATAATATTTAGAACAATTTTGGAGCAGAAATTTTTAAAAAATCACTTTTCATTTGACTCCCGTAGTTTTAGCAGCTATTTGTAGATTACAATTGTTTTGTTTAGTTTCAGAATAATTGATTTAAAATTACTTCTAATGTTATCTAGAATGATTTCCCTTGATTAAAAAAAACGGAAATTCTCTGTTCGAAATCGCGTTTATATACTAATTTGAGTTGTTATCAGTGGTTTTTTATATCTTTGAAAAAAAATTCTTTGAGTTCCTTTTTGTGTCTTGTATATTTCTTATCTTGAAGCATTTGTATCTCAAGGTACCACTGTAAAAATGTTAGCAGTCTACAGGCAGATATGGAGAGGCTTTCTATAAATAATTGCCAATGTCCACCATTTCTATGTTTTTTGTTTGTTTTTTTCCTGCTCATTAAAAATATTATATTGTCATTTATTTTTATGTTTTATTTTGAGAATGTAATGCATGAATGTTCCCAACCACTATTGTACTTTTGTCTTATAGGCCAAGGTCCAGGTGGAACGTAAGGGTGTGACCCACTTACTGTCACCAGAAAAAAATTACAATGCCTCAGCAGCACCCAACAGACGCAGTGAAATCCCCACCCGGCAGCCTGCAGCACATTCATCCCCACAGAAACGTAACTCTGTGCCACCACAGGTACTTGGTCACATGACCTGCTATCATAATCAACTATCTTTTATTTGAAGGGTAACAATACGAATGTCATAAGAGCTTTAAAACTTTCAATCTCTGAGAAATGTCATAAGAGCAAGATCTTTAAACTTTCAATCTCTGAGGAATGTCATAAGAGCAAGATCTTTAAACTTTCAATCTCTGAGAAATGTCAGCTCTCTTGACTGTATTTGTATTTCTATGTGATGGCTCTCTGTTTACAAAAAAAAAAACAATGACAAAAATTTTCTCTGCTTGTGACTATTGAATCATGTTTTTTTTTTAATAATTGTAATTCTTTACCCCAACATGTCATAGTGCAATCTTCTTCATGTCATAGTGCAATCTTCTTCATGTCATAGTGCAATCTTCTTAATGTTCTAAACCTGTCGCCCAGTAGGTTATCATTGAAACCGTTGACATCAGTCGACACAACTGTAACATAGGACTGAGCATTATTTGGGTTCTAGAGTTGGGGGTCTGGCAGTTAAAAATGAGACATTGAAGTTATTGCCTTGCTACAAGAGTACTTGTGTTACATTAACTTATAGAGGACTTGGGAAAGTCCTAGACAAGAGTACTTGTGTTACATTAACTTATAGAGGACTTGGGAAAGTCCTAGACAAGAGTACTTGTATTACATTAACTTATAGAGGACTTGGGAAAGTCCTAGACAAGAGTACTTGAACTACATTAACCTATAGTTAACTTGTGAAAGTCCTAGTGCTCACAGTTCTAGAGAAACAAGTTACAAGTTGACAATGTGTAGTAGATAGTCACTTGTTTGAGTTAACAGGTGTTGACAATTGTCATGTGACAGAACTTGACATTTAGAGGTGACAGGTGTTGACAGAGAGACAGACTTAATTTAAAGAAACAACTTTATTCGTTTACTACAGCACTATGACTATGTAAATGTTTCTTTCATTTTCAGGCAGCGCCATCTACCAATCTAGTGCCTTCTTCTCCACCACCCCACCCCCTCTCAGCCATGGCAATCAAAGAATCCATGGAGACCAGGAATTCAAATACAAAATTTAAAGGTTGGTTTCTATACAGCCAAAACTTTTCTCATCTTTATTTCATGTCTGTCTCAATGGGATGAAGACAATTAATGAGAAGTGGGGTGGGGTGGGGGGGGTTAAGGGCTTGAGGATAACTGATGAGGTTAGGATAATTGTTAAGGTTTGGATAATTGTTAGGTTTGGATAATTGTTAAGGTTAGGATAATTGTTAAGGCTAGGATAATTGTTAAGGTCGGGATAATTGTTAAGGTTGGGATAATTGATAATGTTAGATAGCAGAGTTAAGGTTAGGATAATTGTTAAGGTCGGGATAACTGTGAATGTTAGGTAGGAGAGTTGTTGTAAAGCTAACTATGAAGGTTAAAGGGCAGAGTTCAGGAGAGTTGACGTTAGGATTTGAGGAGGAATGTTAAGATAAACGTGAGGAGAGTCATGTGATTGCCTTTGGCAGTCTACCAAAGCTGATGCTCAATAAAACAAACAAATACCGCGTATAACTTATATCAAATTGTAATACATTCTACAATCCCAACTGGCATATGAGACACCATGCATTTTTACTTGTTTGCTCAGGACTAAACCCCCTCCGTCCCCAGCTTGTTGTGCTGTTTGCCTGGTTTCATTTGAAGCCATCTTCATTATTTTCTAGGCTCACCAGTGACAGCCTTGAAGAATGAGATTGACCGACGTTTGGCCATGAGCAACGGATCAGAGCTACAGCCAGCGTTAGATCACAGGGATTTTATCAAAGAACAGGTTAGTTAATGGATCAGATATACAGCCAGCGTTAGATCACATGGATTTTATCAAAGAACAGGTTAGTTAACGGATCAGATATACAGCCAGAGTTAGATCACAGGGATTTGATCAAAGAACAGGTTAGTTAACAGATCAGAGCTACAGCCAGCGTTAGATCACAGGGATTTTATCAAACAACAGGTTAGTTAACGGATCAGATATACAGCCAGCGTTAGATCACAGGGATTTTATCAAAGAACAGGTTAGTTAACGGATCAGATATACAGCCAGCGTTAGATCACAGGGATTTTATCAAAGAACAGGTTAGTTAACAGATCAGAGCTACAGCCAGCGTTAGATCACAGGGATTTTTTCAAAGAACAGGTTAGAAGACAATTGATTTCGGCATAGCTGAAAATAAGCTAGTCTTTTTGACAACTGAGAAGGGTTTTATATGATTTTTAAAAAAGAAATTAAATGTTATATTGATTTGACAAATCAATTATTGGATTTAGGAAATAATTTTTAAAATTATTCTTTTTGAAATAGGTTATTTAAAGAATGATAGTTAGTCCACATTTGATAAAGTTTGGTAACAACACTCGAAAAATGTAATCTGCAACATGGGCAGAAAGTGAGACAAATACAGTTAAGACACATGCAGTACAAGACACACAGTATAAGACACATACAGTACAAGATACATACAGTATAAGACATACAGTAAAAGATACATACAGTATAAGACACATACAGTATAAGACACATACAGTATAAGACACATACGTTATAAGACATACAGTATAAGACATACAGTATAAGACATACAGTATAAGACATACAGTATAAGACACATGAGTATAAGACACAAAGTATAAGACACATACAGTAAAAGTGACAGATAAACAGTGATTCAAAAAGTTAGACCAACTATAAGACAGACAGTTAAACAGACAGAGAGATTGTTATGATTAGCACTGACCATTAGCATAAAGAAAACCAACATTATGGCACAGGATGCTGCCTCCCCCCAACTATCACTATAGATGACTGCAACCTGGATGTTGTTGACAGTTTTACATATCTGGGATCAAACATCTCAAGCACCCTCTCACTGGAAGATGAGATAAGCGGTAGGATAGGGAAGGCAGCAACTTTTATGGCTAGACTGTACAAAAGAGTCTGGTCCAATGCCAAACTCACAGCAAGGACTAAGCTGCAGGTATACCAGGCCTGCGTACTGAGCACGCTCCTCTATGGATGCGAGTCATGGGCCACTTATACCAGGCATGAAAGAAGGCTCAATAGCTTCCACATCAGATGCCTGCGCCGCATCCTTGACATCAAATGTCAAGAGAAAGTCCCCAACACAGAGGTCCTGGCTCAAGCTAGCTTGAGCAGCATTCCAGCCATACTAAGCCAAAGACGCCTCCGCTGGCTTGGACACGTCAAGAGAATGCAAACTGGTTGCACACCCAAAGATGTGCTATACAGCGAGCTGGAAACAGGGAAAAGGTCGGTTGGTCGGCCATGTCTCATATACACAGACATATGCAGGAGAGACATTTAAGTAGCCAACATTGATATACAAAACTGGGAAAACCTGGCTGAGGATAGGACCACATGGCGGGCTATAGTGAAAGAATGATCACTAAGAGCAAAGGAGCAAACTAGGGAAGAGGCAGTTGTAAAAAGAGCGAGGAGAAAGGCCAGGCAACACTGCCCAACTACATTCGCGTGTGTAAAATGCAGAAGAGACTGCCACTCAAGGATTGGTCTTATCAGCCACACCAAGAGCTGCAAAAAATAAAGATAAATCTATCATCTTTCGTAGACGAATAGATGCCATACCAAAGGCACTGCAAATCCATCATGTTCATCATTGCTCAGTGCAGTCAGCATTCCCCAATGACTGTGCCAATATTTGATGAAAGGTAAAAGTGCCACAGCAGAACTGTTTGACATTTTGACTTTGAAGCACTTAATACAACAAGGACATACCGTATATTCCGCATTTTAGAGGAATTTTTAACCCCTATAAATCTTCTCCAGAGTCTCGGGTCATCTTATAAACTGGGTATTGTCTTATACGTTACTCTTTGTCAGTTTGTTCTGTTCTACTGTTTGACGGAGGGGCAGCTGGGGAGGTGGGAAGAGCTGACCAAGCCAATCCAAGTAGTTTTTGTATGCAGGTGGAGAGAAAATGCATAACTTGCTGTGATTGGCTGGTTCTGTACAGTAAAACACAAGTGTCTGTACATACAGTAAAGCTGAAATATTTGTACCTGTTCATGTATTACAGCACCACTACCGTAAAACTGAACATTATCTTACTGAAAGCAAATCTGATGTTAGTTAACTTTTATTTGATGTATGTTGGAAGATGGGTGGTCTTTTTATGGCCAAAATAGATTAAAACCTACATTTTAACAGGAAAAGTTGGAAAAATAAGTCCAGTTGCCTCATACATAGGAATATATGGTTTATGAAAACCTTTGGATTTAAAATCAAGCCAACAAATACTTTAAACTTCTTTGATAATTGGGTGGGCATCGAGTTTGAAAAGGTGTATTTTATTCCTGCTTATTTTTTTTAGATTAGTATAAGTACAGTATAAGTACAGTATAAGTACAGTATAAGTACAGTATAAGTACAGTATAACTTATTCAAATAACCCAAGACAACAATTATCCTGGGTGCTGGACACTTGTTTTACCAATATTTTAGAAGAACTTCGACGTCATTTAGTTACATGCGTCTGGCAACAGTTGTCCCTAAAACATTCTACTAAATTTGGGCTTGTTTTACAGTTAGTTACATTCTTATTCTTAGATTTCAGTTAAAATGTTCCTTTCCAACTGCACATTATATCTCTAATGATCAATGTTTGTATCAAAACCTACTAAATTGTTAAAATTTGAATGATCTCAAATATTTTTCTAGTCAGAGGCTTAAAAAAACTGTCAGTCAAGTGCTGACATGTTTTCAAATTTAGTGAGTACACAGTTTTTTCTGATTTAAGCTCCCAAACAGTGACTTCAAATTTAGTGAGTACACGGTTTTTTCTGATTTAAGCTCCCAAACAGTGACTTCAAATTTAGTGAGCACACAGTCTCCTCTGATTTAAGCTCCCACACACTGACTTCCACAACTTGGTTGCACAGAAACAAATTTAGAAGCACTCATTTGTCTGGCTTGTTAAATCAAGTTGTTTGCACTTGTCAAGTAGGGCAGAGGTTTTCCTCTCTGGGCAAACTCATTTGTTAAATTGGGCCCAGGAGGCAATGAGGCCAAAGCTTGCCATTGTAAGACCACAACTCAATGCTCAACATGGAGGATTCACTTAGTGTTTAAAATACTGAAGTTATTTCAATTAGCTGTCCGTAATCTGATCATTTCATCTTGTGTGCATTCCATTGATGTGTAACGTGTATGTCCACTCTTTTAACAACTTAAATGTGTATCTTTGCTTTATCTTTTGATTCACTCTCATAAAGCGACTCTCTCTTCTAGTCTTTCTCTCTTCTTCCTCTCTATTTCTTTATGCAACAAATAATTTTATAAATGCCATTTCATCTTTCATTTGACTATTCCTGCCAGATAAAACTTCAGCAGCAACAAAACGCTATGGCCAACCGGCCCCTACCTCAGCCCCCGGATGTCAGTGGCAGCCCCCAGAGACACAAGCCAGGGGCCCAGCAGCCCCCACACGCCCCCCAGCAGCGCAGCCTTGATGACCACCACTTACCCCGCTCCACCAGTTCCCAGGTCCCTCTGTCGTCTTCTGCAGCCAACAGAAACGGAATGGGTCACGTCAAGCTGAGGGACTCACCTCGGAGGAAGCAGCCCCGCCCACACAGCGAGATAGCCACTTCATCCAGTGGCGCCGCAGGGACGGGCGGTGTTGGGGGCAGCAGCTACTACGAGCAGCAGAGGCAGTCGTTGCTGAATAACTTTACCGCCAGCTTCAATCTGCCTCCTCATTTTGAAGGAGGAAGCGACGGAATGTACATTTATGGCCCTCCTCCAAACGATAGAGATCAGATCAGAGACGAAGTAAGGGAGGGTTCATCTGAACTTGAAGTGCAGGCCAGGGGCAGGGATTTTAACAGGAGATCAGAAGCCGCGGTGAGAAGGAGTGCTGAACTTAAGAATGGAAGAGGTGACACAAGGGTTGTGTACGACATGCAGAGAACAGAGGTCGTCCGTCCAGTTTACTCTAGTCAAGGTGAAGGCCACCAGCTCCAGGGGGTCAATTTAAGACAAGGTGACAGGTCACAGAGTCCAAGGACTGGGAATCTAATCAATCAAGTCCCAGCTGAAGCTGCTGTGCCAAGATATCAAAACGACAGCCCCTTTCAGAATGACAGGCCAGAGAAAGGGGTCAAGCCACCAGGGTATGTATCATAGACATGGACACGGGATTTCCAAAGGGGAATATTATAGAGGAGACTTTAATCATCCCCTGTGAACCTATTGAATTAAAAGACACTTAATGTTTAATGCCCCAGAAGTTTTTCAGAAAACTTCCGCATCTGTAAGGATTTTCAGTATTGCGATCAACTGGTTATGAAATTTTTAAAATGTGTAAAAATGTATTTATATGATTATTGCGATACTGACTTAATCTTTTAGGATAAGAATGGTTATTTTATGTATCAAAACACAGTCTTGATTTTAATACTATTTTTGCCTGTAATTTAGTACTATTATTATTATAATAAAGTATAGCAAAATCACATCTTCAAAAAAAAGTAAAAAGTACCAAAAATCTTTGGGAATCGAGCAATAACAATAGCGAGGGCAAGGCCGCCATTGTCGGAAGTCGAATACATCTTCTTTCGCGCACTGAAAGAGTTTTTACTTTCTGTGATTTTGTTGCTAAAGAGATTTATATTGAGGCACGTTTGGCACTAGAGACAAGGCGAGCATTACCACACTTTGGGGCATTAAATGTTCAATGAATTTTTATCTGCATTGAAAATAACACCAAATCACCTGCAGATGTGAAATAATGTGCATGATGTACTTCAGAAAAAAAACAAAATGTTAATGAGAAAGGTTATGGATTCCTGGTAGCAAACTATTGCTTTAGTTTCATTGAAAGTGGGCAAGTGTAAGGCTGATTGTATGGACTCAATGACCCCTTAATCTCATGTTACTTTAGTGGATTCTCTTGTTTGTAGAACGCCTTCATTTCAAGATACCAATAGTTGTAAATGAATTGAAAGTTTGGTCAAATTAGAATCGGTCCCATGGAGAAATTAAATAGTCTATTATGCCAGACAGTCAGTTTGATTGTTATATCACGTGTTCAAGTCTAAATACTTGTTGCACTCTTAAGATCTTGATTGAATGCAGATTTTCATTTATTGATTTTTGCTGTATATCAGTGTCACTCAAAGTGGTCGTGAGCCGGTCCGTGGGCCATTCATCACCGGTCCACAGAAGTTATCAAGAAAGGACAGAAAAATATAATTATAATTCTCAATTTGCAACTATTAATACTAACCCTAAAGAATATGTAAAGAATATTTTGGCAATAAACACATGAAATAAATAAACTAAAATAAATGACATTTTGCTACCACGTCAGTACAGGGAAAACAGCACACTGGGTATGGGGCCATGGAAAAATTCCTGCCTGTCAGCTGTACTAAAAAGTTTGAGAGGCACTGTTATATTAGGAAAGATAACTCATAACAAACTTTAGAATATTAAAAAGATGAATTATTTGTCCTTAAGTTTTTTTTAAATATTTTTTTTTATAACAAATATATTGAAAATATTATTTTAAAAATCCTTAGTTGATTTTCTTTATAGCACTTGTCTTTATAAGGCTCATGGCAAATATTGCAGTTTGGCTGTGATTGACTAGTCTTCACAGCACTTTTCTTTATAAGGCTCATAGAAAATATTACAGTTTGGCTGTGATTGATGGAAAACGTAGGAGAAATTTCACCAAATTTTTCTCTGGCCATTGGTTATGCCACCTGTTTCGGTCAGTTCAATATGCCACCTGATATAAGCTTGCAGGCATACATCTATGTTTGATATATGGAACAGGAATCTCATGTCATTTCGATATGTGGCCTATTAAAAGCTGGCAGACATACATTAATCTTTGATACATGGAACAGAATTTTCTGTCAGTTTAATAAGCTTATATATGTAAGCTTGCAAAGATACAAACCTATTTCAGCAGGGTTTTTAAAGAAATTTACTTCACCTTGTATCTTGACTTCTATGCTGTAATTCAAATCTATCTCTATGATAGACACAATACCATCCCAAGTCAAGCAATGTGTAACACATTATCATTTTCTGCTGCTTAAAAGTTGAAACCCAGTCAATGACAAAACCTATTTTATAGTGAATGTAGTTCTGAATTGGATCAAAGATGATTCCTCACTTTGCATAGGATTTTTGTTATCAGATTCTCAGGAACCCGGATTTCTTGGTGCTCAACTAAAGTTGTTTTCAGAAAAAGCCATATACTCCATGATTCTCCACCCCGGTGTTCGAATCAAAATTAAAACTCCTGATGAGGTAATGCCCTAAATAAGAGGAGCCCTAAGTTATACTTAACCAGAGGCGTAACAGCATATTGGTATTGGGGCATTAGCTAAGGTCGGCGAGGGCTAAACCTTTTATTTATTCAAATTTAGTATTGCCTACCTTTGAAAAAGTTTTTTATATTCATTTGTCAAGTGCGCCAAAAATAAATTAGCCAAAGGCGCTGAAAACCCAGTTACGCTTCTGTACTTAACGATCATTGCTCTCTTTGGCTCTGGATTTCTTCACCACAGCCAAGTTTTCATTTCTTTATATTCAGTTTATTCATTTGTGTACTATTTGACTAGTTGAGGAATACTTTTAGCTGAAACATTTGACGTCAGGCTCACCCATACCTTGTTGATATTTTATCATTTGACGTCAGGCTCACTCATACCTTGTTAATATTTTATCATTTGACGTCAGGCTCACTCATACCTTGTTAATATTTTATCATTTGACGTCAGGCTCACCCATACCTTGTTGATATTTTATCCATCTTATTATTTATAGAACTATTCTGTTAAAACTTTAAAAAATAGGTTATTATTTGTGGAAAGCAAAATTTGAATACCCAAAAAAAGGTGCTTCCCAACCTTTTTTTGGCTGTGACCCCATTTTATAAAACCACCGCGACCCCCATGAAATTTAAATAGGGTCATTTTCAATATATTCTTTACAAAGTAGTGCAAATTTGCATTATTTTGCGTATTTTAGTAGAAAGTTGGCCACTCTCAGAAAACCCGTCTTGACCACCCTTCCCCAAACTTGGGGGTCGTGACCCACAGGCTGGGAACCGCTGCCTTAAAGAAAATCTATACCTACTCAAACAAATCATTGTCATTGGTATATACGGTTGAGTTTATTAAACAATCTGTTTCCCTAAACACATACAATTCTCTTCCCAAGTGCATTCCCTATCTAATTAATATTATCTTTGTTTAAGATGTAAACCGTTGATCGATCTGCCGCTAACCCACATGGGCCGCTAAGTTCTGATCACAATGTGTTGCTGTAGTTCCCAAATTGTCGGCCGCTAGCGTACAAGGGAGGGTAAATTCTGATCACAACGGATCCCCGTATTCCCTGAGTTGTCTTCCGCTAGCCCACAAGTGTGAGTAAATTCTGATCACAACGGGTTGCCGTATTCCCGAGTTGTCTGCCGCTAGCCCAAAAGGGCCGGTAAGTTCTGATCACAACGTGTCGCCGTAGTTTCTAAGCTACCGCCGTCACCTACAGTCTACAGGGCGGCTCTTGTAACAGACGTGAATAGACCATTATAGTGGGACCACTAGCAATGCTGGAATGCCACAACAAGCGTCAACATTCAAACGGCTAACATTTCACCTGACAGCTAGAGAGTGAATTCCCCCTGGATATATAGCATTGTTCTCTTGTCGTCGCCGAAGTCTCTGTCTGACCAGAAAGGTCGACAACTTTTTTTCACACGCCACACGGCAATTATCATTCGTGAAATTCTTTGTGAAGGAACTATATAGTTTTCAGTGGTACATTTTTTAATGGTCAGTTTGTGTAATATTATTTACTGTGCATTGTGTGATCTTTTGAACTGTTGATGTTTTAGCTGCTGGCTTTAGATTTTGTTCTGTGCCGTCCTTTTGGCTTTTTGGAGCCCCCGTTTGTGCTAGTCGGAGAATTTTAAAAAAAAATCCAGTTCAATAAGGAAACTAAAAGGAAGTTTAGACTATCAAATAGACAATGCAGCGCACACTATGGGCGTTTTAATTAACGCTGGTATATTTCATCTGTATGTATCTAGGCTGAGAAATAAATTATTCTTAAGGTCCTAATAAATGTCTGGTTTTAGTGGCTTTAATTCGTCAGCTCGAGTCTGGGAGTATCACTCGATTTCCCATTGAAAAGTGTCACCACCGTCACTATGGTAGATACAAGGCCGTGAGATATCCACTCGTATTTAGATATAGACAAGAATTGTGAGGTACTCCAAGAGATCAAGTTGTCAGCAATCACGTTACTATGATAGCTATAATAAGGTCTTGAGACTTGGTTGTTTGAAGCTTGAAAGCCCTGAGTCGTTACGTACGAACAGTGCATCATACATTTGGGTATGTGTAACATTCTGTGTTGAAAATTCCTAGTATATAATCATGGGGATCCGTAATCATTTTAAGAAATACTCTTAAGTCGTTTGGTTAACCCCGCGCTTAAACTTAAACTTAAAGCACCGTTTCCCCGCTATGGACGTAATGTCGTTAATTGCCAACACGAATGGTGCAACCGTGCAGTCCCTCGGGCTATACGGAGCCCTCGTTTTGTGCTCAAGTTGTTTGGGACAATGGAGTAGCAGTAAATTTGAGCCGGTCCACAGTTCGTCATAAAATCAATAGATGATGAAAGAAGATATAGGGCCGTGCAGGTGGTTGTAGTAAACATATCCCAGCTGATGGAGTGCACGGCAGGTAGTGATGAACACATCAATCGTTGATGACTTCAACTTGATTGCTATGATATCAATTACCACTTCCCAGTCCAGTCCTGTAGTCTTTTTTTTAACCCCAGCCCGCTGCCTCAACTTTTTTTAGTAAACATATTTTTTGAACGACATCTATGTACTATACTACAAAAATATAGGTAAATTAAATCGTACAAAATGACAGAGAAGTGATGTTTAGGGTTCGTACAAACCGACTCAGAGGAGTGATAATTAGGATTCGTACAAAACGACTCAGAAAAGTGATGTTTAGGGCTCGTACAAACCTACTCAGAAAGGTAATGTTTAGGGTTCATACAAAATGACTCAGAAAAGTGATGTTTAGGGCTCGTACAAACCTATTCAGAAAGGTGATGTTTAGGGTTCATACAAACCGACTCAGAGGAGTGATGTTTTAGGGTTCATACAAACCGACTCAGAGGAGTGATGTTTTAGGGTTCATAGAGGAGTGATGTTTTAGGGTTCATACAAACCGACTCAGAGGAGTGATGTTTTAGGGTTCATACAAACCGACTCAGCGCTTTCAAGCTTCGTTTGAATTTCTTGTAACCACAACCTTGCTTTTCTCAACCATCAAATACCGTCTTTCAAACACAGTAACCCAGGCAATACCACTGCGCCGTTTAACAATTGATCCCCGATGTGAAGGATGTTGACTTTTCTAATCTGCCCGGCGTGCTGGCTTTGTTCCGGGTCAAGTATTATCAAAGGTTAAAGGAATGATTGGAACCCCGTTGAAATTTGCCTGGGAACGCGATGAGATTACATGCGGAATGGTGGTTCGTCATTCTATCGCGCCAAGCATTCCATCAAGTAGTTTTGTCATCTAACTCAATTCATCGGCTTGGTGTCACTGAATACAGGACACTCGCGCCAATCAGTAGTTTTGTCATACAACTTATTGGGGTGGCGTATGCCATTGTATGCAGGTCACGGTACGTTGGGTGGTCAATGGTACAATGTCCGGTGGTAGTAATAAACTGACCACATCATGCTACTTGAGCTGCTAGATTATGAACATTGTCATTCTACTGCGGTTGGTGGTCGGGTATTGTAGTAAATATAAGACTCCATAACAGTAGCATATCAACACCAAGACAGTGGGGGAATGACTAGTTGTCTAAACACCGTTATATCGACATGTGATCGATTCTGTCATTCCATTTCCCTATCATTTGGTGTAATAGAAATAAATGTGCCATCTGAGATGTGTGTGTGTGTGTGTGTGACTATCACATAAGCATGGCGGACGGCCTCCTCATCTGCTGCTTAAAATGTTCAGTTGCACGCCAAATGTCAGCGCTTCCATGTATGGACATGGTTATTTCATAACATTCCTCACTTTCTTCTCACTACAGCTGTGTAATACGACTGTAGAATTGTGCGTCAAATAGTGTGACCTAAACTACAGTTATTTGTAATACAAGTAGTTTAACGATCATCAAAAACTCAATAGTCAATAGAGCAGTAGGTATTTGCAAGCTTAACACATTATAATTATCAACCATGGACCGATCACCCATGCCAATTAGAGAATATCGATTAACATTACAAAAAGAAGCACACGGCTTCCTCTACATCTTTCCTACAAGGCGCCATGCTATAGACGTCCATAACATCCTGCCATGAACCGCACATCCTAATTCCCCAATATCATACCTACATCACCTACCCCCCCCTTTGTGTGCGTGTCTCCCAGGGTACACATTGACATTGACGCATGGCCTGGTCTGTACGGCGTTGGACCAACAGAAATAATAGTAGGGGTCTCTAAAGGACTTTCTATTCGACCCGGAGAGCAAAGCGCTCAGTCATGCGAGTGACATAGCAGTGTTACGCTTGCTTGGGATCTAAACTTACATGCGGGTACCTACCTATAAAGGTTTGATTTGTGTGACAAGTTGGGTAGACGGTAGAGCGTGCTGTTAAAACGAGATGAAGAATAGTCAAATAGTAATATTTGTCTTACATTTCATTAAGTTAATCAAGAATGTGCACGAGCTTTTAAGGTATTATGATGGCCGTCACTTCCGGACATTTTTTGTACGTCTTTACCCGGTGTTTGTCTTGAACTGTGAACACATTGGACGGGTCCTTTAAAACTATTCTTGGTATTTCCTAATAACACCTCGACCACCCCTCACTTACCCAGCATGCCACGGTGTTTTCCCCATGTCCATTCACTGGTGACACCTCATCTCACTCACTAATGGGGCGAAAATCAATGAGTTTATTTTTCTTCCTTATTTTAGAGCATAGTAGAAATAATCTTGTCCAACTTTAACAAACTGATATATTCCATCACCAACTGTTGCTCTAAATTGACTAGTTCCCTGATTTATTTGGCATATCAACATTCCGAGTTGGAACTGATAAAGTAGGTCTCACAAACACATCTGGTCTATAGTCTATAAAAAGTGTTGCTTGTAAGTAATGTGGGTAGCATGACTTTCGGAGATCGTGATGTCAGGAGAGAATGGATCTCAAACATTTAGTTTAGCGACAACACAATCATAACTGTAACTGCCGTAGGAATATTATCTTCAGTGTCATCAAGTGTGGAGAATGAGCCCCGCGAGATGCCCTATTACTACGACCTGAGGATATTTCACTGGTTCGCTGGAAGAAGTGCGAGGAAGAAACTGGACAACTACAGAGCACATTACAGTTACAGGCCCAGGTATAGGTGAGTCTAAAAATAGAAGATATAGAGCTGTGGCTCTAAGTGTCAATAGCCCTGCCATTGGACACAATTCATTACAGGCCCAGGTATAGCTGAGTCTAAGAATAGAAGATAGTTTAGTAGAGCTGTGGCTCTAAGTGTCAATAGCCCTGCCATTGGACACAATTCATTGCAGGCCCTGGTATGGCTGAGTCTAAGAATAGAAGATAGTTTAGTAGAGCTGTGGCTCTAAGTGTCAATAGCCCTGCCATTGGACACAATTCATTACAGGCCCTGGTATGGCTGAGTCTATAGAAAGTGTAGTTGAGCTGCCGAGCTTCACTTGTCTTGGACACAAGAGTTGTCCATGTGCTATAACTTGACCATTGATACAAACGTGCCCAACTGTCCCCGTTGTAGATTCACAATTTTTGTTAAGCCCTCTTTTTAAATAATCCTTTATATTAACTCGTAGGCTCTGTCTGTCGCAAAAACTTTGGAGCGATTTTTCAACCAATTCCCGGTTTCCTATCGAGCTGAAATTTTGCAAGCAGACTCGTGGCGACTATAAAATGATGTAAAGAATTTCAGATCAATCGAATATACTATAATTGAAATAATGAATTTTAGATTATCTCTCTATAAATATTTTAGCATGGATATGATAATCTACACATGCAAGGAGAATCGTAAACTTAAATGATGTCTCAGTCAAATGATGTTTTATATAAATAAACGCCCATCATTATCGTCCTCTCTTTATCTGGTATGGACGTAGTAAAAACCTACTTGCTATTCATGAATGGTCCATTATCTTCATGTGTAATAAAAGTTTATATAGCTATAGTCGTAGGTGTGGGGGAATTTTTAAGAGTGTGTGATCGACATAATGACATTGTGGCTGTCACAATCTCCTGTGTTTATAGTCCCATATAACTCTTATATATCGACATGATGTCCTGTACTTACTACTTACATTCCCATATAACTCTTATATATCGACATGATGTCCTGTACTTACTACTTACATTCCCATATAACTCTACGACATCGACCTGATTGCCTGGACCTAATTCCCCGATACTACTAAGATATCGACTTGTCTTTAATCAAATTGCTACTCATCACTAATGAAATCTTCACGGCCAAAGAAACAAACCCCCACAAACAGACTGGGGAAATGAGTGTTTGAAAACTCTCCAGACCAAACAAACGTGATCAAGTGTGATGTAGGCACATGACGATGTCCTACCTCCCAGAGACCCAACTGATCCACAGGTGCTATCTATGTTTGATCAGCAATCACCTTCCAGCTTCGTGTTGATGGGGAATTGATTACTGCTTACCAACACCGTTTACCGACCTGATTAATTCAATAGGTCCCAGACTGTTTAGACCCAGACCTGCAGGTTCCATGGCTAGTCTGGTGGCTGGGAGGTTAACGTAGACTAGATACGGCAATCTATCGGTGGCTAGTCTGGTGGCTGGGAGGTTAACTTAGACTATATACTGCAATCTATCGGTGGCTAGTCTGGTGGCTGGGAGGTTAACTTAGACTAGATACGGCAATCTATCGGTGGCTAGTCTGGTGGCTGGGAGGTTAACTTAGACTAGATACGACAATCTATCGGTGGCTAGTCTGGTGGCTGGTAGGTTAACTTAGACTAGATACGGCAATCTATCGGTGGCTAGTCTGGTGGCTGGGAGGTTAACTTAGACTAGATACGGCAATCTATCGGTGGCTAGTCTGGTGGCTGTGAGGTTAACTTAGACTAGATACGGCAATCTATCTCTGGTGGCTGGTGTACATCGGAACCAGACCTTTGATGCTATTTGTTACTCTACACTTGATGCTAAACCACAAATGATGCTACCCTTAATTTGATGCTATCCTTACAATTAATACTTCTCAACACTAAATGACTTAATGCTAGCCTTCACTAGATGCTACCCTACAAACCATGCTCACCTGTCTGTCATACACCATGACGGTGTTACGACTTAACTCAACAAAATGTATAAATGAACTTCCTGGGATCATTGACTTTCTACAGACATACTTGGGCACGTGTTTGTTATGGAATGGTGGGTCGTATGGACGCCATTGTCATAGTGAGTGGGGCAACTATTGGTCGGTGCAGGGGCAATAAATGCCCTTTTGGTTGGGGGATGGTCTGTAGTGTGTTTGAGGTGGTGGGCTGTATGGACGCCCTCGTCAGAGTGTGGCGATCGCCCGTGGTGTGGAATGTTCTTTGTACCACTATCATCTCTGATAGAATGGTATATAGTTGTACCACTATCATCTCTGATAGAATGGTATATAGTTGTACCACTATCATCTCTGATAGAATGGTTTATAGTTGTACCACTATCATCTCTGATAGAATGGTATATAGTTGTACCCCTATCATCTCTGATAGAATGGTATATAGTTGTACCACTATCATCTCTGATAGAATGGTATATAGTTGTACCACTATCATCTCTGATAGAATGGTGTATAGTTGTACCACTATCATCTCTGATAGAATGGTATATTGTTGTACCACTATCATCTCTGATAGAATGATATATAGTTGTACCACTATCATCTCTGATAGAATGGTATATAGTTGTACCACTATCATCTTTGATAGAACTGTATATAGTTGTACCACTATCATCCCTGATAGAACTGTATCTAGTTGTACCACTATCATCCTTGATAGAACTGTATCTAGTTGTACCACTATCATCTCTGATAGAACTGTATCTAGTTGTACCACTATCATCCCTGATAGAACTGTATATAGTTGTACCACTATCATCCCTGATAGAACTGTATCTAGTTGTACCACTATCATCTTTAGTAGAGTGGTATGTGGAGAATGTTAACATCCCCTCTACCAATGCCAAAGGTCAGAGGTATTGTTTATCACAAGCAATACTTTGTACGTGGGCCGGGGAGGGGGCGGCTGTAACAATGTTGTGGGTTGACCGTTCAGGCGTGTGTCCACTGGCTTGTTCGCCCCGGTGATCCCACGGTGTGGGGGGGTGGGGGTGGTCGTCAACGACTGAGACCAAATGTAAACAAATACCGTAGCCAGCGTTTACGGCATTGTTGCTGGCATGTGTCTGGAATGTGGGTACTCCAGTCTGGTGAATGAAAGACTTGTTTCTGATCATAGCCATTCGGTTGTCTCATATTTCATATGGCGAATTGAACCAGGGGTAAATCTGAAGAATTAATTACTTATTTTTCATCTAGCGCGTTCATCCAGGGTTAGATCTGAAGAATGAATGTTTTGTTTCAGTTCATCTGGCGTGTTAAACCAGGGATAAATTTGAAGAATGAATGAGGAATGGCATCAAGTCATTCGTTGGTGGTTTAGAAATTCTATGAAATTGAAAACTTGATCCAAAATAAATTGGTGGGAGCATGAGACATTTTTGACCCAAACACGTCTTGTAACATAAACTGACTGTCATGTAGTGGCAAACACGTCTTGTAATATAAACTGACTGTCATGTAGTGCCAAACACGTCTTGTAATATAAACTGTCATGTAGTGCCAAACACGTCTTGTAACATAAACTGACTGTCATGTAGTGCCAAACACGTCTTGTATCATAAACTGACTGTCATGTAGTGCCAAACACGTCTTGTAACATAAACTGACTGTCATGTAGTGCCAAACACGTCTTGTAATATAAACTGACTGTCATGTAGTGCCAAACACGTCTTGTATCATAAACTGACTGTCATGT
>MUZC01000090.1:0-17788 GCA_002072015.1 Radix auricularia | reverse complement strand
AATTGAAAGAAGCTTGTGGTGGCCAGTTGGCCTTGAACTTTGGTGCTAATTGAAAGAAGCTTGTGTTGGCCAGTTGGCATTGAACTTTGGTGCTAATTGAAAGAAGCTTGTGTTGGCCAGTTGGCCTTGAACTTATGTACTAATAGAAAGAAGCTTGTGTTGGCCAGTTGGTCTGGAACTTATGTACTAATAGAAAGAAGCTTGTGGTGGCCAGTTGGCCTTGAACTTATGTACTAATAGAAAGAAGCTTGTGGTGGCCAGTTGGCCATGAACTTAGGTGCTAATTGAAAGAAGCTTGTGGTGGCCAATTGGCCTTGAACTTAGGTGCTAATTGAAGGAAGCTTGTGGCGGCCAGTTGGCCTTGAACTTAGGTGCTAATTGAAAGAAGCTTGTGGCGGCCAGTTGGCCTTGACCCTTGAGTGCTAATTAAAAGAAGCTTGTGGCGGCCAGTTGGCTTTAATCGTAATGAAACAAGCAAGAGTTGATCTCGACAATTGAGAAAATTTCTCTTTCTAAGAATGACATTGATTTCTTACTTTTTTAGGGTTACATTGAACTGAGACCACCACTTCATAAGTAATGTTCATGCTATTTTATGTAATGTCTCTTGAATAAAGGCAACAATTTTTTCAAACTTAAACTTGTAATTTGTCACTATTTTTAGAGTTTTTATAATCATTAGTTGAAAACTGTTAAGGCACAGTACCTCAGCTTCAAGCTAGGCTCATCACACTTGACATAAAGATAGACATCTCAGTCAATAGTGCGCTCGGCTTACAAGCTGAGGTGTGTGGACCATAGCCCATGTTAAAAACACAATAAAAATGTTGATTAATAGCTATTGCTAAAAAGTCTTCCGCCGACTTGGAGAGGAGATGGGCGCAGCCAAATTAACCAAGGCCAGAGAAATTTCTAATGGAAACGTTTACAAATGAATAGTTTCCAGGCCTAAACAGCTCATTTCGGTATTTATTTACTTTAAATGAATATAATATCCTTTATTTTTTTTTTTTAGCGGTCATTGGAAATTGGTTGCGTTTTCATATTAAATTCAAGATAGAATAACACCTGGTATAAAATGTGGATTGTTATCTCGAGATGCCGGTTAGTTATCAACATGCTTCTTGTATTCCAGAGAAATAGCCCTAGAGATTCTCCAGCAAGAGGAAGTTGGAGGGTTCATTGTCCGAGACAGCTCCACCCACCCAGGCTGCTACGCTCTGTCTGTCAGAGTGCCCAAGTATGAAAATGCATCAGGAATTTCCCATTATTTGATACTGCGAACACACAGAGGAGTCAAGTTAAAGGTAGCGTAACATTTCTTTGATGTTTTTAACACTCAGAGCTCTTATTGATACCGTCACCCCACCAGAAGTAGGCCTTACTTATTGTACCAGAAATGGTTCCTACTGATCGTACAAGAAATGGTTCCTACTGATTGTACAAGAAATGGTTCCTACTTATTGTACCAGAAATGGTTCCTACTGATTGTACCAGAAATGGTTCCTACTGACTGTACCAGAAATGGTTCCTACTGATTGTACCAGAAATGGTTCCTACTGATTGTACCAGAAATGGTTCCTACTGATTGTACCAGAAATGGTTCCTACTGATTGTACAAGAAATGGTTCCTACTGATCGTACAAGAAATGGTTCCTACTGATTGTTTTGAAAGTTCTGATCTTACCAAAAATGGACTTGACTAGATTGTTGAATTAGTCTGTTATGATTGTTCTGAAAGTAGTTGAGTAAAATTAAGATTAACAGGCTTTACAGTAGAGGTAAACACTGAGGTATATTATACTATCACAGACAGAGTGCAAACAAGGCTGGAATAAAAACAGATACACTTGGAGATTAGTTTTATATTCCCAGGTAGTAATTGTGCCAAATAATTTCTCTTATCCAGGGCCTTGAGAAAGAGTGGTCTACCCTTACAGCCCTTGTCACACACCACACAGTCATGAGGGAGATGCTGCCCTGCACCCTCAAGCTACCCAAGGTCAAAGGTCAGCCAGCTGCACAGGATGGTCCAGGGGAGAGCAGCAAGGAGAGAAGTGGCCTTGACAGTGATACATACCACCAGCTGGCTGATATGACAGGCCTGGTTGGCAAATTGAAAATGTGATTTGTGGGCTGAGACAACAAGTGTCTATGTGTGTGTGTGTGTGAGAGAGAGATGAAGTTCTTGAATGAGTTTATTTATTGAGAGACCAAAAATCAAAACATTCTGGTTGATACTGGTTGGGAAATGGAACCAAAAAAAAATATCCTTGGAAATTATGTTCAAAGTTTATTTTTTGGTTTACAGGAATAAACTATTTTAATAAACTTTAATTGAGTATGATATGTTTAAACATTGAAATATTACATAAAATTAAGCAAGTGTTGCGAGTAGGGCTGGTGCTGACTAACAAATTTTTTATTCGAATAATAGGGGAAAATTTAATCAGTTTCGATTAATTATATTTTATGTAACGCATACATAGATCCCATTAAGTTGCAATTTATTATTTTGGCAAATCGGTTAAGTCACGGTAATTATATGGCTCCCAAATTTTGTGACGTAACACAGCTAATTCTTTCTGCTATGCCGGAAATAAGGAAGAAAAAAACCTTTTTGTTTACGTATGCACATATAAATAAATAATAATAATATGAGGGGAAAGTATGTAAGTAACAAAAAAATATAAAATAATTAATAAATTGGGAGAAAAAAAATATTAGGAACATTTTCTAAATTTCAATCAAAATAATTTTATCTATCAAAATTTTTGATCTATTAATTAATTGTTAACTTCCGCAGCCCTTGTTGCAAGATATTAAAAATGTTATAGATCTGAATAATATCAAGATATTTTATTTTATAACTATTATGTAGTGGAAGTTAAATGGCTGATTTAAATGAAATACTTTAAAAACAACTTTGAGTTTCTTTCTTTACTTCCATATTTTTTTTACTAATTTTTTAAAATTGTGATGAACTAAGATGAGTTTAGTTGTAAGTATTGTTGGATTGTAAAGAAAGACTTCAGAAATTAATTGAATTCCTTTACCTCAGGACTTATGAATCCGTTGTGCTCAACCATAAGTCTGTTGATCTCTGCACTGGGAAGTCTGTCTTTGGGAATACTTGTGACAGACTTTCTGAGATTGTTTTGACATGTAATATTCATGAAAAAAATCCCGTAATGTTCCTGTGGTTCAATGACGTGTACTCCTTCCTGTACAGCCCCCCCCCCACCCCCAAAATCTTGCTGTGTCCTCAGTACCTAAGTGTGTTTACCTCCACTGTCATTTTACCCCAGGCTCAGAGGGACCCCAACATGGATAATAAGTCTAGAAATATTTGCCTAATAACCGTGGCATTGTTGGATGGAGAAATAATAATGCCTCACTGTAACAAACTCAACACATCTGAAGATGTTACTGAACATGAATCTCTTGTAACTTAATATGATATTAGGGTTTTAAAATCTGTTCACTTGTAAAAAGGGCGCTCGCAATTTCAATGGAATTGCAGGTTTCCCCTAATCCAACCTGATTTGTCTCAGCCCCATCTGTGGTTCAGTTGTCTTAATCCCTGCCCAATATTTCAATACCATCACCATCTGTGGTACAGTTCACCTCATACCTGCCCACTATTACACTACCAGCACCATCTATGGTACAGTTGACCCCATCCATGCCCAATATTACACTACCAGCACCATCTGTGGTACAGTTGACCCCATCCCTGCCCAATATTACACTACCAGCACCATCTGTGGTACAGTTGACCCCATCCCTGCCCAATATTACACTACCAGTACTACCAGCACCATCTATGGTACAGTTGACCCCATCCCTGCCCAATATTACACTACCAGCACCATCTGTGGTACAGTTTTCCTCATCCCTGCCCAATAATTCATTTCCAGCACCATCCGTGGTACAGTTTTCATTATCCCTGCCCAATATTACAATACCAGCACCATCCGTGGTACAGTTTTCCTCATCCCTGCCCAAGAATACATTTCCAGCACCATCCATCATACAGTTTTCATTATCCCTGCCCAATATTACAATACCAGCACCATCTGTGGTACAGTTTTCCTCATCCCTGCCCAATATTACATGCATTAAAAAAAATATTTAGGTTGAAAGAAGAGCCCAATAAATATTTTCCTTGAAGGTTTTCTTAATGTCACTGAAGCATTGAAGAGCTAAGAAATCATCAATGGTTTAGTAGATGAACCAGTATCTTGTAATATTTCTTCTCATGATTTTAAGAAAAATCTCTCTATGGAAAAAGTTAAATGATGGTTGATTGAAGAATGTTCAGGTTCTTGATCAACTTGCGTGATTCAACTTGTAGAATGTTTTCCCAAATGTCATATACCAAATTATAATTTTTTTCTTCCTTTTTGACTACTGCGTTTGAATTGAGACTCTTGTGACAGTGATGTTAATATTGTACCTTGTCATCCACCCCGTAAGAGTTGAGACATTTGATGTAATCCACCCGTTTGGCCAGGAGAGTGATCCGCCTTGAATCCTTGGCTTACTTGAACTGAGCTATCACATCAAACTCAATTTGAAACATCGGAAACATCACTTCATTGTAATTATAACTTTTTAACAGAGTTGAAAGTGTCAATCAGGCATCTCAGTGACATGTCATCTCAATGACATAATGTCATCTCAGCTACATAATATCATCTCAACAACATAATGTCATCTCAGCAATTTAATATGTTGTTTTTTTCCCCCTCTTTTGACTGCAGCAACTCATCATTGTGCAGCAACTCATCATTGAATGCCTTTCGGTAGCAGCTTAAAAACAACTCAGATTCTAACTCTGTTTACATTTGAAATAATAACCTTGACCTTACCTTGTATATTATTGAGGTCACCATGTAGCTATGCAGTATTTCCACATTTACATTGACTTAACTTTCTCATGCAATATCATTACTGAAATTTTTATGAAATTTGTGAATATCTTTAAAAGCAGTGCAGTCATGATGGTTGGTTCTGAATTGTGATATGATAAAAAGATGAGCTTAATAAGTTGTGATTGTATCACCTGTTGGCTGGTTTGTATGAGCTTAATAAGTTGTGATTGTATCACCTGATGGTTGGTTTGTATGAGCTTAATAAGTTGTGATTGTATCACCTGATGGTTGGTTTGTATGAGCTTAATAAGTTGTTATTGTATCACCTGTACTGATGGCTGGTTGGTATGAGCTTAATAAGTTGTGATTATATTACCTGATGGCTGGTTTGTAAGCTAAATAAGTTGTTATTGTATCATCTGATGGCTGGTTTGTATGAGCTAAATAAGTTGTGATTGTATCACCTGTACTGAAGGCTGGTTTGTAAGCTAAATAAGTTGTGATTGTATCACCTGTACTGAAGGCTGGTTTGTAAGCTAAATAAGTTGTGATTGTATCACCTGTTCCAGGGCTACATCATGTTGGATTGCTTTGCTATTGATAGTAGAACTGTGATGAACTATTTGTACTCTTATTTCATGTCTGACTGAAGCAAGCAACTCAAGTCTCAGAGTTCACATGTACTGCTCAGATAGACAACCCTGATAAGTTCAGAAAGGTCATTTAGTAGTAAACATCTAAATCTGAATGGGACCTGTAGATGGCCTTGTACTGGAATTCATTGAATAAACTCTCTGAGACCAAAATGTTTTGAAGCACATCATGTCATGATCACTTTTCATCATCACCATCATCAAATTCTTGAACTAAAAATCTATGACATATGCAATAAGCACAGCTTCAGTTGTTGCATGCAGCATTATCACAAGCCTTAATACCAATACAAGAGAACATTCAGTGTGTTAGGAAATAGGATGAGCTCCCCTTAAAATTGGCTGACGTAACGGTGACCTAGACCTTGAAAGTATTTTAATTATTATTATGTTGGAGATTTCACTTGAAACGGGGAAAGTTTCAGGTGACAAGAAGACGGGAATAAAGTCAAGAGTTATATGTAACATTTCCAGTCCTTGGATGTAACATTGCCATCTTTGTTTTCAATTCAAATAAATAAATTTAACATCTAGCAACATTTATTAAAAACCATTTTATACTTTTTTCTTGGTCTCTGAATTATACACAATTAGTCTCTGTGCAAAAAAATAACAAAGTAACACAGCATCCATTTTTTTGTGGGCACAATAGTAGATATTAAAGCTGCTGTGTGTCTAGTGTTTCCATCTGTGCCACCGTGCAGCTTCAATGGAACATTGTTTCCAAGATAATTATTTCTTCTATCACTAATAGCTAAATAGTCTAGTAGTAGTAGCATCCAGACTAGATGGGACTGTGTGTTGCCACCATTTGCTGTAGAGGCCCAACACTTGTTTTTAGCAGCACTGCAAGTCTTTTATAAGGATGTTGATGTGAACCGAGAGATGGCAAGTTTTTTTTTTTTTTTGAAAATCAGATGATGAAACATATTTTTTTAAAGCTAGTGGAAATGTGTGTTTTTCAGGCTATCTTATTTCAAGGGTGCCTGCAAGACTGTGAGGACGACCAAGTTGAAAGTTTTATGAGGCTCTCTGCCTTTGTTGTTGTGATTGCCAGGTTGTAAGGTGTTAAAACAGACTTGAGTTTTAAGAACTAAAAACACATTGGTGCCAGGTCTTTGACTTGTAAACATTTTATAAATCACTGTATTATATGCTGGAGTTTCTGGTTGGTAAGCAGTATGTGGAATGGCTGATTTAAATATTGATATAGTTTTTTAGTTAGTGCTTGTAGCTCTTAAAATAGGCTGTATTGTTTCACAACTGTACTCAGTACATTGAGCCTAGGTGTTGTTGTTTTACAACTGTACTCAGTACATTGAGCCTAAGTGTTGTTGTTTTACAACTGTACTCATTGAGTACATGGGGTACATGAGTACTGTCTTACTTCATCAACTTTCTCTTTTCAGAGAAGTAACATTTATTAGGAGATGTACTACTTAATAATTCATTGTAAATAATAATCTATGTTCAACATAGCTGAAACATTTACACAAACTTTATGCATGGAGCTTTATATAAATAATATTCAATTTCTTATAGTTGACATTTATCTCAATTAGTTTATAGTTAGTTTGTTTTTCTTACCAGCAGTTTGAACATTTTTGTTATAGGAAAGATCCCCTTTGTTAAAAATGTGCATGTTGTCCCTGTAAAATAGTGTGCTTAGAATGACCCAGTGTGTGTAGACAACCTTGACTTGTTGAGATTTGATCCATTTCTACTGAGTGATATCTACCAGAAGCAATAATTGGCCAGACCTTGTGTGACACTGTGGTGTCACTTTAATTTATTTCCATACTGTCTTACCCTCATAATAGTTGTTTATTTTTAGAACTTGCTGTGTCTTCAAAATTGAATAAGAGATTATGAAGATTTGGACTTTTAAAATATTTTTTGTTGTGTTTTTGGTTGTTTTAAATATTGACTTAAAAGGTTTCTTCCAATTCCTTAAATTTGCTTTAAGAAAATTTGTTTTTAAAAAAAGTAAATCCATTACTTGTATTATAGAAATGCAGCATGCCTCTGAATATAAAAAGTCTGGACCTCCTGTACAATCTTTGGTTGACGAAAACTTAGAAATAAACTTATCATGGAACATTTTTGAGTATTCTGTTTTTTGTTTGTTTTTTTTTTTTTTTTTTTTTTTTTTTTTTGGGTTCTAATCAGATCAGATTAGATACCCAAATAATTCAATACCAGACTGTGAAGAAGGAAAATGTGTTGCCTTAGTTGTATAAACATTTAAAAAGAAAAAATCTGACATGCCAGTGCAGGGGTATTTTGATAAATGCGCTACTCCTCTCAGGAAACCTAGCTAACTCCACCCCAACCCCGATCCGATGTAATCGGGAAATAAAAAGGCAATGTGGTCAGATCGTCCTTTCTAAAGGTGCCTACATTCTCGCTGCACCCCCCCTTCCACCTCACTTTATTTACCTTCCCCATAACCTTCGCCAGCACACGGCGTGATGTGGTGGTCACTGAGTTTACTAGCCCTTGTAACATGTCATGTAAGCCCCGGAAAAAAATGTAAATAACAATGGCTTGTCGTTCAGACAGGTCATACGGGCCTAGCAGTTTCAATGTTATTATTGTATGCTACGCGATGGCATTAACTATTGAAACTGACAACTTTGTACGTCTTTTTATAATCAGTATTTCTGCGAGGGAGGTCTTCACGTGTTAAGGAACACAAGAAGTAAATGGAAGGGCGCGCGTTTGTAATGGTTAAAACTAAAAAGCCTGTGAGGTGCAGTGTTCAGTTTATCGACACCTTAAAAAAATATTATTAAAAAAAAATCATTTATTTTTGTTATCGCTGAAAATCTTTAAACTAACCACTTAAATTAAGACTATACATCTTTAAAACCCAATTATAAATTAGGCCTTTTTTAAGTGTGTTTGGGATAGGAGTTGAAATTCTGTTTTTAATTTTTAATTCATAATATACCTAAAATTAATTAAAAATAATAATAGTAGTAAAATAAATTATAATTGAAAAAAAAAATCACAGTTTAGAAACGAAAGGGTCGAAACGCCCTGTGGTCGAACTGTCCGAGTTCGAATCGTCCAGTGTCGAACCGTCCGTGGTCGAAACGTCCTGGGGTCGAACCGTCCGGGGTCGAAGTGCCCATAATTCTTTCCAAGCAATACAGAAGCAACACTATAAATTACTATAAATTGAAAGGAACATGGAAAACAAGAGAAAAATAAAGTAAGAATCTTCAAAACTTTAAAAGTACAAATTACAAATCTAATGACTAATAATATAACAATGGAAACAATAAAATGAATGAAAAATAAAATGAGAACTTTTTACCTTTTGAATTATGCAGTGTGGCGAATTGTTGGAAAGATGGCAGAAAACATTACAGCAGTACGTACAAAAAACTCTTTATGAAAATAATGTATTCAAAATTCACATGAAACAATATAACTACACTAAACATACATAACAATTGAACTTAGCGGGCCGTCCATAAATGACGTCACGCGATTTTTTTGGGGCCGATTTTGCACCTCCTCCCCCTTCGTCACACGTCATAAAAAGTTAAACGCGCCTCCAATATTTTCAAAGAGGGTTTTGTGTTTTATTATTATTAGTATTAATTTTAATTTGTTGTTGTTTTAAAAAATATTATCTTTGTGTGGATATATCTGGGTAACTGTTACGGAAAGGTTTTGTTGTAATAAGGGAAATAATTCTCAAACGTTTTAATAAGTAATGATCCAGTTTGTTACCTACCTTTTACAATAGCCTACTTGGTACAGTGGTTACCAACCATTTTTTTAAAGTCGCGACCTTTTTTTTTTCTCTAAAAGCTACGTGACTCGGAATCCCCATTCAATTGAAAAGATCTTTTTAATACAATTTTGCTAAAAAATATTTTTAGTGTAATTTTATTTTAAATAAATTAAGTTAACGTGCTAGTTAAAATTTCATGTCAATAACCATTTTTCGAATACTCGCGTGAGTTTTAGTTAAAGCGGACCTGATGTGATTTTTAACGTTCAATTTCTGTCTACTTTTAGTTTTGGAAGAAAGAAGATTTGGAAATCCATTGAGATCTATAAAGACACAAATGGAACTAAAACTCGAAATGCAAGCATCGTCACTGTTGGGTATCAATGATACATACCACACAAAAATTGTGTGAGCAATTTTTCATTAAACAAATTATGTGCCGAGGAATCATTCTGCAAATCCAAGAATTCATCTTGTTATTTCTCAGCACTGCTGCGTTACATCAAAGGAAGCAGAAAATGGATTTATTGTCAATGTAGTATCTTCTTCTTTCAGCTCAGGGGGAGTAATCCTGCCGTTTGTTTTCAAACGATTGGAGATATCCAGTAGTCGCCTTCTTAAAATTTTCATTTATTTCACTTACAGATTTATCTACTGCAATTTGAAATTTTCTTAAACACGGCCGTGTTTCCGAAGACCTAATCTCCTTCGCCAGTCTTGCAGCTTGGATAAAATTGCCCGAAGTTTTCTAGAAGTGCAATAGAATCCGTTTCCTTATTCCTACTTCGCTGCTTAAAACATCTGCTGGACATACTACTCAACATATCTTCTATGTTAAAATTTACAAAAGATTCATGTCCCCCTTGCACTTCAATGAACAACTTCAAGCCAAAGACAAGATTCACAACAGTTCCGTGCTGCAGTGTAGAAAACAAGAATCATGTATCAGAACCCTTTTCATGTCTGGAACACTGGACTTACTTGATGTAACTTGTAACCCTCTTTCTAATCCTTGACGGACTATGGGGCAAGGGAAGAAGCGTTCACACGTTTTATTTGGCCACCATTAACAATGTAGCTAGTGCAATGCCAGTGCCGAGAATGGAAACCGCGACTCTCTTTTGCCACGGTTCGGCAGTCCAGTGCCCTACCGCTTGACGTAAATGTCGTAAATGATCATAATTCATCGTACGAATAATTTTTTCACATATATTTTTCTTCGTATTTCGGATTCAAATAAAAATAATGACCAAGCTCGCATACGTTAACATTCATTAGAATAAAAGACTTAAGAATCGTCACGTATCGGCTACCAAGATAAACACTGGTCAATATGATCACGTGATATATTTAAACACGGGTCAATAGAACAAGTGAGATATTTAAACACGGGTCAATAGAACAAGTGATATATTTAAACACGGGTCAATAGAACAAGTGATATATTTAAATACGGGTAAATAGAACAAGTGAGATATTTAAACACGGGTCAATAGAACAATTAACATATTTACACATTGAAAAATGGAAAGAGTTGGGGATAGAAAGTAAAGAGGTTGAAAGATGAGAGAATCAAAGTTGGGAGAATGAAATGTATGGGAAACAAAGTTTAGAGAATCACATTTGGGAGAATTAAAAGTGGGAGAATCAAATTTGGGAGAATCAAAGTTGGGAGAATCAAAGTTGGGAAAATCACAGTTGGGAAAATCAAAGGTGGGAGAATCAAAGTTGGGAAAATCAAAGTTGGGAAAATCACAGTTGGGAAAATCAAAGGTGGGAGAATCAAAGTTGGGAAAATCAAAGTTGGGAAAATCAAAGTTGGGAAAATCAAATTTGGGAAAATCAAAGTTGAGAGAATCAGAGTTTAGAGAATCAAATTTGGGAAAATCAAAGGTGGGAGAATCAAAGTTGGGAGAATGAAGCTGGGAGAATTTAAACGAGAAGGACGCTGGAAAAAAAAAAAGCTGTTGTTTGTTAGTTAGTCTAAATAATTTTAGTTTTGTTTAGATTATTATGGTACGACGCAGAGGTCAGGTTGCTTTCATATTTCGTCATTACTAAAATTAAAGGAATGAAAGACTTAGTTTAAACCGTGTTAAAAAGGAAAAGATAATCGAAAAGTAGATCTGATGTTTGGGCATCGTCTTTAAGTTATGTACCTCTTCAGTGAATGTGGACCGCACGAAAATGTCGTCTACTAAAACGGGACCGATAATTAATTATTGCTTGTTTAGTTAGTTACGACGATTAAACGGGACCGATAATTAATTATTGCTTGTTTAGCTAGTTACAGCGATTTAAAGGGGACAGATAATTAATTATTGCTTGTTTAGCTAGTTACAGCGATTAAACGGGACAGATAATTAATTATTGCTTGTTTAGTTACAGCGATTAAACGGGACATATAATTAATTATTGCTTGTTTAGCTAGTTACAGCGATTAAACGGGACAGATAAGTAATTATTGCTTGTTTAGTTACAGCGATTAAACGGGACAGATAATTAATTATTGCTTGTTTAGTTACAGCGATTAAACGGGACAGATAATTAATTATTGCTTGTTTAGTTACAGCGATTAAAAAATAGAAGACCTATTCCCAAGTCAACCAGTGCAGGTCTGGATCCTGTGAATAAACGTCAAATAAAAATATGGAGTATAATTTTCCCTACAAAACAACAACAAAACAAACTACGATGAAATTGTGTACAGGAAATTATAAGCAGACATCAGTCCGTTAAATTAATCTTATTTGAAATATAAACAAATGAGATAAGAAAATGTGTTTGAAACGAAAGCGCAACTTTGATTTTTTTTAAAAAAAAAAAAAAAAAAAAAAAAAAAAACGACAACAAATGATAGAGAATTCCTGACCCAGGAAACAAATTTCAGCATCAATACGTTTGTTCGTGGAACTAAAAGTCCTACCCACCCATCCCCAATTTACGGTTTTCAAAGACATCTTTTTGTACTCTCTAAGCCTCACTGGAATCTCTTTAGAAAGACTTGTGATGGATAGTGAAATAAGGAAATAAAATGTGTTTAAATTAGGGAATGTTAGAATCACAATTAGATTTTCTTTTTATGATATCAGTCTTCAGCAAATGATTGTGTACGAACCACTTTATCTGGATGCTTAAAAACTAGCCCAGGTTTACCGGAGCTCACAGATTATAGAAATTGAACTGTCTACATATGGTTTAGACAACGTGGCCCACCCCTGCACGAGCTCTCTCTCTCTCTCGCTCTCTCTCTCTCGCTCTCTCTCTCTCTCTCTCTCTCTCTCTCTCTCTCTCTCTCCCTTTAACACACGAGAAACGAATAATTCCATTTATCCTGAAATTCCAGTCCACGTGCGACTACTTACTAGCAGAAGATGCTCCACAAAACTGGTGCACTACCTGGAAACTTCCATGTATGGGCGGCCCCGTGTGCCAGGCTTGAGGAGGGGATCTGGCGGCGGAAGAGAGAAAAGAGGAGAGAATTTTATCACGAAATCTGGCAGTTGCTTGGAAGTGTGATGTTGGAATACGGAGAAAAGAAACGAATTGATAAAAGTGTTCCAGCAAACACGGGAATTCTTAGTACGTGTGTGGGGAAACACGGGAATAGTTAGTACGTGTGTGGGGAAACACGGGAATAGTTAGTACGTGTGAGGAGATGATCAAATCAAACCGTGCTCAACAGCTGAAGTTTTTCATTGAAGTTATTTTCAGACATGTGACTATGAATTCAATTCTTTCATCATCGCTACTGTGTCGTCTGCTTACTCAGGAGTAATTATTATTATTTTTTACTATTGTGATATTCCGATGTTTGCGATGTATGTAAAATGACTAAAATAAATTGTTTTGCAAGAAAAGCGATTCATAATGTTACAGATTCAAACACATTTATGAAGGCGAAAGTTCTTGTTAACTTAATTGTAAATAAAGTCATAAAGATTTCAACACAAACAAATAGTTCTGTGAGAAATTGATTGATTTCAAATAATTTCTGCATCTGTGTTTTCATTGGATGCGGATCTATGTTCTGCTATAAAAACCAAAGTTTGATGATTTGACGGCAACTTCAAACTTTGAACTGGTAGCGAAGTCTGCGGTCGTTCTCTTGTTGTTGTTTACTATGGCGTCAAGGAGGAAGAGTGCGAGGCCGACCATAAAAATTCGCCAACAACAAGAACAAGCTGAGGACGAAGATGTGGATGACGACATCAATACAGAAACACAGATAATAGTGGTGAGTGAATAACAACATATGAGATACATATATAATAGTGGTGAGTGAATGACAACATATGAGATACATATATAATAGTGGTGAGTAAATAGCAACATATCAGATACATATTAATATATAATAGTGGTGAGTGAATAACAACATATTAGATACATACATAATAGTGGTAAGTAAATAGCAACATATCAGATACATATATAATAGTGGTGAGTGAATAGCAACATATTAGATACTGATAATAATAGTTGTATAAACGTTTTAACATATGAAAATGAAAACCAAAGCCTGCTTACCCTCCTAACAAATTTGGTCTTAAAAATAATTTATTACTTCATGTTGGTTTGTTGCTCACGATATAATTTTTTTTTTTCAAAAACAACATAAAAACAACATAAATTATTTTCAATTTATTTCAAAGTTTACTTAATTAAATATGTAAAGTAGATCAAAATTGAAATACAAGAATTAAGAAATTGAACCTTTGCCTGAAAATAGTCGCGTTGAGATAGCGTATATTTATTTTATTCTCAAAGAGAAGCATTTGGAAATGTTCCTATATCTAGGTCAGTAGGTCAAAGTCTTATGGAAACAATTCCTGTACCTGACGGATGCCACAATTTAAAAGTATCTCAAACAATTAGACCAGGCTACCATCAATCAGTGTTTACATTTTTCAACATCTTAAGTTTTGTTAGAAACCACAAATTTAGTTTATATTTAGGACAACCATAAACCCTGTTAGAAACCACAAATTTAGTTTATATTTGGGACAACCATAAACCCTGTTAGAAACCACAAATTTAGTTTATATTTGGGACAACCATAAACCCTGTTAGAAACCACAATGTCAGTTTATATTTGGGACAATCATAAACCCTGTTAGAAACCACACATTTAGTTTATATTTGGGACCTATTACTGATTAGGAGTAACACGTTGAATATCTATTATCTGTTACAGACGCTCCTTCATAAAAAGGGAGATTATTGCGTCATACGCTTATCTATGAACTGGGAATTTATTCGAAATTACTATTCAGCCATGAACGATGATCAGGTTTTGTTTCCTCTTGATTTCCATAAAACTCAAGATTTTCGTGCAATCAGAACAATACTTTGTTATATTTATAACAACAACAACAACAGCAATATCAACAACAGCAAGAAAGTGTATTACGTACAGAGAGGGCTACATGAATATTATCTTCATGAAAATAATTGTAAATTTAGTTCATGAACATTAATTTAGCTCACATACAGTTAAAAGAACATGACTTTCCTTACATGATCTTACTTTTTTATGCTCATGATAAGTAATAACCGTTGGAAAAAAAGGCTCTGGAGTATCGCACTAAGGGGCCGTACATAAAGTACGTCACGCTATTTTCGACAATTTTAACTCCCCCCTCCGCCATGTACCAAATCTCTGACACCCACCCTCTCAAAAGTACGTCACACGTTCCAAAAAAAAATTTTTTTTTCTTTTATTAACAAAATAAGTAAAATTTAAATATAAAACACCGTGACGTCACACATGGCCGGACACCCCCTCCCCCTGTCACCAACTGTCTCACTTTCTTACACACACCCCCCCCCCTTTCTGGAGCGTGACGTACTTTATGGACGTTCTTTAACTTGAGTCGTCAAAACATCAAAGGAATAATAATTAAGTGAACAAGAATGGTGACATAATTTCTCATGAGTTTTCATTAGAAATATTTCATGGATAAAATAACAAGTTCCATTTTTACTGGTTTTCGTGTTAATCCAGTGTCTAGACATTCAATTCAAATAATCGCTATTGTAAACAAGCATACGCACCGTTAAAAATAATAGTTACTGTATAATACAGCAAACATTCAATTTAATTCTTTGTTTTATGGAGACATTCACTGCACAGAAACATTTGACCCATTTAAAGTTTCCCCGAGGCCATTGGATTCAAATCCGACCTCTATTTACTATCGCGGCTCACCTTCGTAACCATGACTACGAAAGGTGTTTTTAATCTCACAAATACAATATCTGCGTCTGGGTCACCGTCTGGCGTTTACCTTCCCATCTCCTAAAATTCACTTACTCACGATAACAACACAGGCGATACCCGTAAGTTACCAAGCCAAACGTCGGCACACAGGCCCCACAGCCGTGAGCACGTTACAAGCACGCGGACTATTCCCTTATTTGGAACGGCTTTGCTCCCATGCCAAACTGGCAACCGAAATAGAACAACTGCGTTATTTCCTTTTAACCTGTTCACAAACTAAGGCACGTTAGAGTTATTCCCCCTTCATCCTGCGTCTATTCTTTCTTTAAGGGTAGCGCCGAGAGAGTTGCGTGTGTGTAGGAGAGGCGGGAAGGGAAGAAAAAATTGGGGGAGAATGCAATAAATTGCTTCCCTTTATTTAAATACGTTTCCTGTTTTGCGTTTAACGTTTCTGTTAACAATGAAAACATGGATTCTTTACACTATCCTAATAAAATTACCACAATATAGAGTTCTTCATTTCTAAAACCGGAAAACGTCATAGCTCATTTCGTAATGTTCTTTTTTGAGATTACATTTTAGCGGAACAAAGTTTTGAGGCACAAATACAGTCAAATCACTATGTTCTCAAAATCGTTAGCTTAGTAAAATTACGAAATTGTTTTTTATTTAGTAAGTCCAATAAGCTGTCTTAAATTAACGAAGAATTAAAAATCAGCTGATAAGATCAATCATTCTCAATATACCTACATTCACGTATTGACTCGTATCTTTTATAAATTTTTTTATGAACTTGTCCTTACAAAAGATAAATTTAGATATAATATTTCTATTAATAGATTTCCGCCATATTATGAACATTTCCTAATATTCAAATGAAATGGAATTAAAAATAAATTGGCAAAAATTGACAATTTACTTTAAAGGGCCGTCCATAAAGTACGTCACGCTATTTTTGACTATTTTTAATTCCCCCCCTCCCCCCTGTCACAAACTCTCACAGATCTTTANTTTAGCCCCCACCCCCTTTTGAAGTACGTCACATTTTCGTACAAAATATATTTTTTATATTTACAAAATAATTAAAATTTAAAATAAAACACCGTGACATCACACATGGCCGACACCCCCCTGTCACAAACTGTCACACTTTTTACACCACTCACCCCTCTGGAGCGTGACGTACTTTATGGACGGCCCCTAAAGAAACATTTACATTATAGAATACATTACTCAGACGAAGAACACAAACATACATGAAATAGAAATATTATACTAATCAAAGCTCAATGCGCATCGTGGCAACGAAGGCCACAGTAACATCAATGTATCAGAGGCGTCACTAGAGTTCGTGTCACCCTGGGTGGTCCTCATCCAACGCCGCCCCCCCCCCCCGTAACTCCTAGTGATTCCTCTGAATGTTATCAGTCATTTCATGTTAAAAAGACAAATAGCCAGAAAAGTCAATGTTAGAGATTTTCATTGTTCATCGTATTTCATTTTCAATTCACTTGAGTTTAGAGAAGCAAGTTTCACATTATGTATTTTTTAAGGCTGCGGAAATTATCGATTAATTTCTCGATTAATCGGTAAAAAAAATTATTGATTAAAATTATTTTAATAGATAAAATAGCGATTAAAATTAGGAAATATGTTTTAAACAATAGTTTCGATTAATTAATAAATAATTAATTATTAATAATTAACATTGTTTTTACTTAATTAACAATAACAAAATTTAAATTCATTGTCATTATATTGAACTACTTATATTTAAATTTTAAAAAATGCCAATTGCCTGTTTTTGTCACTCCCCTTGAAATTTTCAGTTTAATAACGTCCTATATCTTTATGGATTAATTATTCGGTAATTTTTCAAAAGTTAACGATTAATTTTAAACTAATCGATAATAGACCTAGTATTTTTTATAGCAATAGTATGGAATGTTCATAATCAATATTTTATTATAGTAACTTGAAGCAGAAAGATTCTAATGAACTTGAGTAAATCAGCAGGCCTTGAATTCATCGATTCACATTTGTCGCCCTTGAGTTTGACAAAAGTTTTTATTTGTCAATGTCACATGAGCAACGTGTTAATATCTGAAGTCATGGCCATCAATGTTTAGTACAATAACTGGTGTAAACAAAAAAATCAGATATGATTTGCTCAAGTTATGTAAGACCAAAACATTAGGACGCATTTCTTCAATAAACGTATCAAAAAAATGAAACAACTTTCTATGAAACAACTTTCTATGAAACAACTTTCTATGAAACAACTTTC
>MUZC01000277.1:1938747-1959624 GCA_002072015.1 Radix auricularia | reverse complement strand
TATTTCAGGGGGGTACATAGTATTGTCGGGCTACACACACGTACACATTTACATGTACGCGTTTGTACATGCATATTCAGGTGTAAGAATGGACCCCGAATACACATATGATACATTTGTTGTACATATGTACAAAAATATACCAAACCCTAAGGCAAACGTTAACCCTAACCCTACTATTTCCCTATATATTATATATAGTCGGTAATATAAGTGCAC
Organism: Radix auricularia; assembly: GCA_002072015.1. NCBI lineage: Eukaryota > Metazoa > Mollusca > Gastropoda > Lymnaeidae > Radix > Radix auricularia. The sequence continues at coordinate 1,959,405 of MUZC01000277.1, read as the reverse complement.
AAAATGATTCATTTATAACGGGCCATAAAAGTTCATTTATATGTGCAAAAGAAGGTCATTTATACGTGTCCGAAAGGGTCATTTATAAGTGTCTAAAAGGTGCCATTACAATGGGTCATAAGAGATCATTTATAAGAGCCTATAAGAGCCATTTATATGTTACAAAAAGGGCCATTTAAAAATTTCAAAAGGGTCATTTATAACTTGTCATAAAAGTGTCATTTATAAGTGCCAAAAATGGCCATTTATAAGTGCCAAAAATGGCCATTTATATGTGCCAATAATGGCCATTTATATGTGCCAAAATGGGCCGTATATAAGTGCCCAAAATGGGCCATTTATGACGGGTTCTCAAGTGTCATTTTTAAGTGCCTAAAAGAGGCCATTTAAACGTGTTTGAAAGGGGCAATTTAAAAGGACCAAAAAGGGCCATTTGTAAGTGTTCAAAAGTGGCCATCTATAAGTGCCTAAAATGGGCCATTTAAATGGGTTATAAAGGGTCATTTATAAGTGCAAAAAAATGTCATTCATAACGGGTCTTTAATGGTCATTTTAAGTGCCCAAAATGACCATTTATAAGTACAAAAAAGCCATTTATTAGTGCCTAAAAGGGGCTATTTACTAGTGCCAAAAAGGACCATTTATAATTGAACAAAAAGGGCCATTTATAAGTGCCAAAAAGAGCCATTTATAAGTGCCTAAAAGGGGCCGTTTATTGATGCCAAAAAAGACCATTTATACGTGCTTGAAAGGGGCAATTTAAAAGGACCAAATAGGGCCATTTGTAAGTGTTCAATAGTGGTCATTTATAAGTGCCCAAAATCGGCCATTTAAAACGGTTCATAAAGGGTAATTTATTAGTGCCAAAAAGGGCCATTTTTAAGTGCCAAAAAGAGCCATTTATAAGTGCCTAAATGGGAAATGGATAAAGGGTCATAAAGGGTCATTTATAATATCCTAAAATGGCCATTTACATGTGCCAAAATTGGGCCATTTATATATGCCAATATTGCCATTTATAAGTGGCCAAAATGGGCCATTTATAACAGGTCCTAAAGGGTCATTTTTAAGTGCCCAAAATGGATTATTTATACGTGCTTGAAAGGGGCAATTTAAAGGACCAAAAAGAGCCATTTAAAGTGTTAAAATGTGGCCATTTTTAAGTGCCCAAAATCGGCGATTTAAAACGGTTCATAAAGGGTCATTAATAAGTTCCAAAATTGCCATTTATAAGGGGTCTTTAATGGTCATTTAAAGTGCCAAAAAAGGACCATTTATAAGTGCTTAAAAATGGCCTTTTATAATGGGTCATAAAGGGTCATTTATAAGTTCCAAAAAATGCCCTTTATAACGGGTCTTTAATGGTCGTTTTATGTGCCAAAAACCGGGTCATTTATAAGTGCTAAAAATAGCCATTTATAATAGCTTAAAATGGCCCATTTATAACGGGCCATAAAAGTTCATTTATATGTGCCAAAGAATGTCATTTATACGTGTCCGAAGGGGTCATTTATAAGTGTCTAAAAGGTGCCATTTTAATGGGTCATATGAGATCTTTTATAAGAGCCTATAAGAGCCATTTATATGTTACAAAAAGGGCCATTTAAAAATGTTCAAAAGGGTCATTTATAACTGGTCATAAAAGGGTCATTTATAGGTGCCAAAAATGGCCACTTATAAGTGCCAAAAATGGCCATTTATATGTGCCAAAAATGGCCATTTATATGTGCCAAAATGGGCCGTTTATAAGTGCCCAAAATGGGCCGTTTATAACGGGTCCTAAAGGGTCATTTTTAAGTGCCCAAAATGGGCCAATTATACGTGCTTAAAAGGGGCAATTTAAAGAACCAAAAAGAGCCATTTAAAGTGTTCAAATGTAGCCATTTTTATGTGCCCAAAATCGGCGATTTAAAACGGTTCATAAAGGGTCATTAATAAGTTCCAAAAATGCAATTTATAACGGGTCTTAAATGGTTATTTAAAGTGCCCAAAAAGGGCCATTTATAAGTGCTTAAAAATGGCCTTTTATAACGGGTCATAAAGGGTCATTTATAAGTGCCAAAAATGCCATTTATAACAGGTCTTTAATGGTCGTTTTATGTGCCCAAAATCGGGTCATTTATATGTGCTAAAAAGAGCCATTTATAATAGCTTTAAATGGCCCATTTATAACGGGCCATAAAAGTTCATTTAAATGTGCTAAAGAAGGTGATTTATACGTGTCCGAAAGGTTCATTTATAAGTGTCTAAAAGGTGCCATTATAATGGGTCATAAGAGATCATTTATAAGAGCCAATAAGAGCCATTTATATGTTACAAAAAGGGCAATTTTAAAAATTTTCAAAAGGGCCATTTATTACTGGTCATAAAAGGGTCATTTATAAGTGCCAAATATGGCCACTTATAAGTGCCAAAAATGGCCATTTATATGTGCCAAAATGGGCCGTTTATAAATGCCCAAAATGGGCCATTTATAACGGGTTCTCAGGGGTTATTTTCAAGTGCCTAAAAGAGGCCATTTAAACGTGCTTGAAAGGGGCAATTTAAAAGGACAAAAAAGGGCCATTTGTAAGTGTTTAAATGTGGCCATGTATAAGTGCTCAAAATGAGCCATTTAAACGGGTTATAAAGGGTCATTTATAAGTGCAAAAAATGTCATTCATAACGGGTCTTTAATGGTCATTTATAAGTGCCTAAAAGGGGCCATTTATTAGTGCTAAAAAGGACCATTTATAATTGAACAAAAAGGGCCATTTATAAGTGCCAAAAAGAGCCATTTATAAGTGCCTAAAAAGAGCCATTTATTAGTGCCAAAAAGGACCATTTATACGTGCTTTAAAGGGGCAATTTAAAAGGACCAAATAGGGCCATTTGTAAGTTTTCAAATGTGGTCATTTGTAAGTGCCTAAAATCGGCCATTTGAAACGGTTCATAAAGGGTCATTTATAAGTGCCAAAAAGGACCATTTATAAGTGCCAAAAAGAGCCATTTATAAGTAAGTGCCTAAATGGGCAATGGATAAAGGGTCATAAAGGGTCATTTATAATATCCTAATATGGCCATTTAAATGTGCCAAAATCCGGCCATTTATATGTGCCAATATTGCCATTTATAAGTAGCCAAAATGGGCCATTTATAACGGGTCCTAAAGGGTCATTTTTAAGTGCGCAAAATGGACTATTTATACGTGCTTGAAAGGGGCAATTTGAAGGACCAAAAATAGCCATTTAAAGTGTTCAAAAGATTCCATTTTTAAGTGCCCAAAATATGCGATTTAAAACAGTGCATAAAGGGTCATTAATAAGTTCCTAAAATGCCATTTATAACGGGTCTTTAATGGTCATTTAAAGTGCCAAAAAGGGCCATTTATAAGTGCTTAAAAATGGCCTTTTATAACGGGTCATAAAGGGTCATTTATAAGTGCCAAAAAATGCCATTTATAACGGGTCTTTAATGGTCGTTTTATGTGCCCAAAAACGGGTCATTTATAAGTGCTAAAAAGAGCGATTTATAATTGCTTAAAATGGCCCATTTATAACGGGCCATAAAAGTTCATTTATATGTGCCAAAGATGGTCATTTGTACGTGTCCAAAAGGGTCATTTGTAAGTGTCTAAAAGGTGCCATTATAATAGGTTATAAGAGATCATTTATAAGAGCCTATAAGAGCCATTTATATGTTACAAAAAGGGCCATTTAAAAATGTTCAAAAGGCCCATTTATAACTCGTCATAAAAGGGTCATTTATAAGTGCCAAAAATGGCCATTTATAAGTGCCAAAAATGGCCATTTAAATGTGCCAAAAATGGCCATTTATATGTGCCAAAATGCGCCGTTTATAATTGCCCAAAATTGGCCATTTATAACGAGTTCTCAAGGGTCATTTTAAGTGCCTAAAAGAGGCCATTTAAACGTGCTTGAAAGGGGCAATTTAAAAGGACCAAAAATGGCCATTTGTAAGTGTTCAAATGTGGCCATGTATAAGTGCATAAAATGGGCCATTTAAACGGGTTATAAAGGGTAATTTATAAGTGCAAAAAATGTTATTCATAACGGGTCTTTAATGGTCATTTTAAGTGCCCAAAAGGACCATTTATAAGTACAAAAAAGCCATTTATAAGTGCCTAAATAGGGCCATTTATTAGTGACAAAAAGGACCAATTATAATTGACCAAAAGGGCCATTTATAAGTGCATAAAAGGGGCCATTTATTAGTGCCAAAAAGGACCTTTTATACATGCTTTAAAGGGGCAGTTTAAAAAGACCAAACAGGGCCATTTAAAGTGTTCAAAGGTTGCCATTTTTAAGTGCCCAAAATCGGCCATTTAAAACGGTTCATAAAGGGTTATTTATTAGTGCCAAAAAGGGCCATTTATAAGTGCCAAAAAGAGCCATTTATAAGTGCCTAAATGGGCAATTGATAAAGGGTCATAAAGGGACATTTATAATATCCTAAAATGGCCATTTAAATGTGCCAAAATGGGGCCATTTATATGTGCCAATATTGTCATTTATAAGTGGCCAAATTTGGCAATTTATAACGGGTCCTAAAGTGTAATTTTTAAGTGCCCAAAATGGGCCATTTATACGTATTTAAAAGAGGCAATTTAAAGGACCAAAAAGAGCCATTTAAAGTGTTCAAAATTGGCCATTTTTAGTGCCAGCAATCGGCGATTTAAAACGTTTCATAAAGGGTCATTTATAAGTTCCAAAAATGCCATTTATAAGAGGTCTTTAATGGTCGTTTAAAGTGACAAAACAGGGCCATTTATAAGTGCTTAAAAATTGCCATTTATAACGGGTTATAAAGGGTCATTTATAAGAGCCAAAAATGCAATTTATAACGGGTCTTTAATGGTCGTTTTATGTGCCCCAAAACGGGTAATTTACAAGTGCTAAAAAGAGCCATTTATAAGTGCACAAAATGGTTCATTTATAACGGGCCATAAAAGTTCATTTATATGTGCCAAAATAGGGTCATTTATACGTGTCCGAAAGGGTCATTTATAAGTGTCTAAAAGGTGCCATTATAATGGGTCATAAGAGATCATTTATAAGAGCCAATAAGAGCCATTTATATGTTACAAAAATGGCCATTTAAAAATGATTAAAAGGGCCATTTATAACTGGTCATAAAAGGGTCATTTATAAGTGCCAAAAATGGCAATTTTTATAAGTGCCCAAAATGGCAATTTATAAGTGCCAAAAATTGCCATTTATAAGTGCCAAAAATTGCCATTTATGTGTGACAAAATGGGTCATTTATAAGTGGCCCAAAATATGTCATTTATAACGGGTTCTCAAGGGTCATTTTTAAGTGCCTAAAAGAGGCCATTTAAACGTGCTTGAAAGGGGAAAATTAAAAGGTCCAAAAAGGGATATTTGTAAGTGTTCAAATGTAGCCATGTATAAGAGCCCAAAATGGGCCATTTAAACGGGTTATAAAGGGTCATTTATAAGTGCAAAAAAAAATGTCATTCATAACGGGTTTTTAATGGTCATTTTAAGTGCCCAAAAGGACCATTTATAAGTACAAAATAGAGCCCTTTATAAGTGCCTAAAAGGGGCCATTTATTAGTGCCAAAAAAGACCGTTTATACGTGCTTAAAAGGGGCAATTTAAAAGGACCAAATAGGGCTATTTGTAAGTGTTCAAAGGTGGTCATTTATAAGTGCCCAAAATCGCCATTTAAAACGGTTCATAAATGGTCATTTATAAGTGCCAAAAAGGACCATTTATAAGTGCCAAAAAGAGCCATTTGTAATTGCCTAAATGGGCAATGGATAAGGGGTCATAAAGGGTCATTTATAAAATCCTAAAATGTCCATTTAAATGTGCCAAAATGGGGCCATTTATATGTGCCAATATTGTCATTTATAAGTGGCCAAAATGGGCCATTTATAACGGGTCCTAAAGGGTCATTTTTAAGTGCCCAAAATGGGCCATTTATACGTATTTGAAAGGGGCAATTTAAAGGACCAAAAAGAGCCATTTAAAGTGTTCAAAATTGGCCATTTTAAGTGCCCGAAATCGGCAATATAAAACGTTTCATAAAAGGTCATTTATAAGTTACAAAAATGCCATTTATAACGGGTCTTTAATGGTTCGTTTGAAAGTGCCAAAAACGGCCATTTATGAGTGCTTAAAATGGCCTTTTATAACGGGTCATAAAGGGTCATTTTAAGTGCCACAAACAGCCATTTATAACGGGTCTTTAATGGTCGTTTTATGTCCCCAAAATCGGGTCATTTAAAAGTGCTAAAAAGAGCCATTTATAATTGCTTAAAATGGCCCATTTATAACGTGCCATAAAAGTTCATTTATATGTGCCAAAGAAGGTCATTTATACGTGTCCGAAAGGGTCATTTATAAAGGTCTAAAAGGTGCCATTATAATGAATCATAAAATATTATTTATAAGAGCCTATTAGAGCCATTTATATGTTACAAAAAGGGCCATTTAAAAATTTTCAAAAGGGCCATTTATAACTGGTCATAAAAGAGTCATTTATAAGTGCCAAAAATGGCCATTTATAAGTGCCAAAAATGGCCATTTATAAGTGCCAAAAATTGCCATTTTATGTGCCAAAATGGGCCGTTTATAAGTGCCCAAAATGGGCCATTTATAACGGGTTCTCAAGGGTCATTTTTTAGTGCCTAAAAGAGGCCATTTAAACGTGCTTGAAAGGGTCAATTTAAAAGGACCAAAAAGGGCCATTTGTAAGTGTTCAAATGTGGCCATGTATAAGTGCCTAAAATCGGCCATTTAAAACGGTTCATAAAGGGTCATTTATAAGTTACAAAAATGCCATTTATAACGGGTCTTTAATGGTTCGTTTAAAGTGCCAAAAACGGCCATTTATGAGTGCTTAAAATGGCCTTTTATAACGGGTCATAAAGGGTCATTTTAAGTGCCACAAACAGCCATTTATAACGGGTCTTTAATGGTCGTTTTATGTCCCCAAAATCGGGTCATTTAAAAGTGCTAAAAAGAGCCATTTATAATTGCTTAAAATGGCCCATTTATAACGTGCCATAAAAGTTCATTTATATGTGCCAAAGAAGGTCATTTATACGTGTCCGAAAGGGTCATTTATAAAGGTCTAAAAGGTGCCATTATAATGAATCATAAAAGATCATTTATAAGAGCCTATTAGAGCCATTTATATGTTACAAAAAGGGCCATTTAAAAATTTTCAAAAGGGCCATTTATAACTGGTCATAAAAGAGTCATTTATAAGTGCCAAAAATGGCCATTTATAAGGCATTATTAATATGGCCATATTAGGATATTATAAATGACCCTTTATGACCCTTTATCCATTGCCCATTTAGGCACTTATAAATGGCTCTTTTTGGCACTTATAAATGGTCATTTTTGGCACTTATAAATGACCCTTTATGAACCGTTTTAAATGGCCGATTTTGGGCACATATATATGACAACATTTGAACACTTACAAATAACCCTATTTGGTCCTTTTAAATTGCCCCCTTAAAGCACGTATAAATGGTCCTTTTTGGCAATAATAAATGGCCCCTTTTTGGCCACTTATAAATGACCCTTTTTGGTCAATTATAAATGGTCCTTTTTGGCACTAATAAATGGCCACTTTTAGGCACTTATAAATGGCTCTTTTTTGTACTTATAAATGGTCCTTTTGAGCACTTAAAATGACCATTAAAGACCCGTTATGAATGACATTTTTTGCACTTATAAATGACCCTTTATAACCCATTTAAATGGCCCATTTTGGGCACTTATACATGGCCAAATTTATAAACTTACAAATGGCTTTTTTTGGTCCTTTTAAATTGCCCCTTTCAAGCACGTTTAAATGGCCCCTTTTAGGCACTTAAAAATGACCCTTGAGAACCCGTTATAAATGGCCCATTTTGGGCACTTATAAACGGCCCATTTTGGCACATATAAATGGCCATTTTTGGCACATATAAATTGCCATTTTTGGCACTTAAAAATGACCCTTATGACCCGTTATAAATGGCCCATTTTGGTCACTTATAAATGGCAATATTTGCACATATAAATGGCAATTTTTTGCACTTATAAATTACCATTTTGGCACTTATAAATGACCCTTTTATGACCAGTTATAAATGGCCCTTTTAAACATTTTTAAATGGCCCTTTTTGTAACATATAAATGACTAATATTGGCTCTTATAAATGATCTCTTATGACCCATTATAATGGCACCTTTTAGACACTTATAAATGACCCTTTTGGACACGTGTAAATGACCTTCTTTGGCACATATAAATGAACTTTTATGGCCCGTTATAAATGAACCATTTCGTGCACTTATAAATGGCTCTTTTTAATACTTATAAATGATCCGTTTTGGGGCACATAAAACGACCATTAAAGACCTGTTATAAATAGAATTTTTGGCACTTATAAATGACCATTTATGACCCGTTATAAATGGTCATTTTTAAGCACTTATAAATGGCCCTTTTTGGCACTTTAAACGACCATTAAAGACCCGTTATAAATAGCATTTTTGGAACTTATAAATGACCCTTTATGAAACGTTTTAAATCGCAGATTATGGGCGCTTAAAAATGGCCACTTTTCAACACTTTAAATGGCTTTTTTGGTCCTTTAAATTGCCTCTTTCAAGCACGTATAAATGGCCCATTTTGGGCACTTAAAAATGACCCTTTAGGACCCGTTATAAATGGCCCATTTTGGCCACTTATAAATGGCAATATTTGCACACTTAAATTGCCCCATTTTGGCACATTTAAATTGCTATTTTAGGATATTATAAATGACCCTTTTTGACCCTTTATCAATTGACCATTTAGGCACTTATAAATTGCTCTTTTTGGCACTTATAAATAGTCTTTTTTGGCACTTATAAATGACCCTTTATGAACCGTTTTAAATGGCCGATTTTGGGCACTTATAAATGACCACTTTTAAACACTTACAAATGGCCCTATTTGGTCCTTTTAAATTGCCCCTTTCAAGCACGTATAAATTGTCCTTTTTGGCACTAATAAATGGCCCCTTTCATGCACTTATAAATGGCTCTTTTAGGCATTTATAAAGGGCTCTTTTTTGTACTTATAAATGGTCCTTTTGGGCACTTAAAATGACCATTAAAGACCCGTTATGAATGACATTTTTTGCACTTATAAATGACCCTTTATAACCCGTTTAAATGGCCCATTTTGGACACTTATACATGGCCACATTTGAACACTTACAAATGGCCCTTTTTGGTCCTTTAAAATTGCCCCTTTCAAGCACGTTTAAATAGCCTCTTTTAGGCACTTAAAAATGACCCTTGAGAACCCGTTATCAATAGCCCATTTAGGGCACTTATAAACGGCCCATTTTGGCACATATAAATGACCATTTTTGGCACATATAAATCGCCATTTTTGGCACTTATAATTGGCCATTTTTGGCAGTTATAAATGACCCTTTTATGACCAGTTATAAATGGCCCTTTTGAACATTTTTAAATGGCCATTTTTGTAACATATAAATGGCTCTTATTGGCTTTTATAAATTATCTATTATGACCCATTATAATGGCACCTTTTAAACACTTATAAATGACCCTTTCGACACGTATAAATGACCTTCTTTGGCACATATAAATGAACTTTTATGGCCCGTTATAATCTGGCCATTTTAAGCAATTTTAAATGGCTCTTTTTAGCACTTATAAATGACCCGTTTTTGGGCACATAAAACGACCATTAAAGACCTGTTATAAATGGCTTTTTTGGCACTAATAAATGACCTTTTATGACCCGTTATAAAAGGCCATTTTTAAGCACTTATAAATGGCCCTTTTTTGGCACTTTAAATGACCATTAAAACCCGTTATAAATGGCATTTTTGGAAGTTATTAATGACCCATTATGAACCGTTTTAAATCGCATATTTTGGGCACTTAAAAATGGCAACTTTTGAACACTTTAAATGGCTCTTTTTGGTCCTTTAAATTTCCCCTTTCAAGCACGTATAAATGGTCCATTTTTGGCACTTAAAAATGACCCTTTAGGACCCGTTATAAATTGCCCATTTTGGCCACTTATAAATGGCAATATTAGCATATATAAATGGCCCCATTTTAGCACATGTAAATGGCCATTTAAGGATATTAAAAATGACCCTTTATCAATTGCCCATTTAGGCAATTATAAATGGCTCTTTTTGGCACTTAAAAATGGTCCTTTTTGGCACTTATAAATGACCCTTTATGAACCGATTTAAATGGCCGATTTTGATCACTTATAAATGACCACTTTTGAACACTTACAAATGGCCCTATTTGGTCCTTTCAAATTGCCCCTTTTAAGCACGTATAAATGGTAATTTTTGGCACTAATAAATGGCACCTTTTAGGCACTACTAAATGGCTCTTTTTGGCACTTATAAATGGCCCTTTTTGGTCAATTATAAATGGTCCTTTTTGGCACTAATAAATGGCCCCTTTTAGGCATTTATAAAGGGCTCTTTTTTGTACTTATAAATGGTCCTTTTAAGCACTTAAAATGATCATTAAAGACCCGTTATGAATGACATTTTTTGCACTTATAAATGACCCTTTATAACCCGTTTAAATGGCCCATTTTGGACACTTATACATGGCCACATTTGAACACTTCCAAATGGCTCTTTTTGGTCCTTGTAAGTTGCCCCTTTCAAGCACGTTTAAATGGCCTCTTTTAGGCACTTAAAAATGACCCTTGAGAACCCGTTATAAATGGCCCATTTTGGGCACTTATAAACGGCCCATTTTGGCACATATAAATGGCCATTTTTGGCACATATAAATGGCCATTTTTGGCATTTATAAATGACCCTTTTATGACCAGTTATAAATGGCCCTTTTGAACATTTTAAATGGCCATTTTTGTAACATATAAATGGCTCTTATTGGCTCTTATAAATGATCTATTATGATTCATTATAATGGCACCTTTTAGACACTTATAAATGACCCTTTTGGACACGTATAAATGACCTTCTTTGGCACATATAAATGAACTTTTATGGCCCGTTATAAATGAACCATTTTGTGCACTTATAAATAACTCTTTTTAGCACTTATAAATGACCCGTTTTGGGGCACATAAAACGACCATTAAAGACCCGTTATAAATGGCATTTTTTGGCACTTATAAATGACCCTTTATGACCCGTTAAAAATGGCCATTTTTAAGCACTTATAAATTGCCCTTTTTTGGCACTTTAAACGACCATTAAAGGCCCGTTATAAATGGCATTTTTGGAAATTATAAATGACCCTTTATGAAACGTTTTAAATCGCCATTTTTGGGCACTAAAAATGGCCAATTTTGAACACTTTAAATGGCTCTTTTTGGTCCTTTAAAGTGCCCCTTTCAAATACGTATAAATGGTCCATTTTGGGCACTTAAAAATGACCCTTTAGGACCCGTTAATAAATTGCCCATTTTGGCCACTAATAAATGGCAATATTGGCACATATAAATGGCCCCATTTTGGCACATATAAATTGCAATTTTAGGATATTATAAATGACCCTTTATGACCCTTTATCAATTTCCCATTTAGGCAGTTATAAATGGCTCTTTTTGGGACTTATAAATGGTCCTTTTTGGCACTTATAAATGACCCCTTTATGAACCGTTTTAAATGGCCGATTTTGGTCACTTATAAATGACCACTTTTGAACACTTACAAATGGCCCTATTTGTTCCTTTTAAATTGCCCCTTTCAAGCACGTATAAAAGTTCCTTTTTTTCCCCAATAAATGGCCCCATTTAGGCACTTATAAATGGTTCTTTTTGGCACTTATAAATGGCCCTTTTTGGTCAATTATAAATGGTCCCATTCGGCACTAGTAAATGGCCCCTTTTAGGCACGTATAAATGGCTCTATTTTGTACTTATAAATGGTCCTTTTGGGCACTTAAAATGACCATTAAAGACCCGTTATGAATGACATTTTTAGCACTTATAAATGACCCTTTATAACCCAATTAAATGGCCCATTTTGGGCACTTATACATGGCCACATTTGAACACTTACAAATGGCCCTTTTTGGTCCTTTTAAATTGCCCCTTTCAAGCACGTTTAAATGGCCTCTTTTAGGCACTTAAAAATAACTCTTGACAACCCGTTATAAATGGCCCATTTTGGGCACTTATAAACGGCCCATTTTGGCACATATAAATGGCCATTTTTGGCACATATAAATTGCCATTTTTGGTACTTAAAAATGACCCTTATGACCCGTTATAAATGGCCCATTTGGGTTACTTATAAATGGCAATATTTGCACATTTAACTGGCCATTTTGGCACATATAAATGGTCCTTTTTGGCACTTATAAATGGCCATTTTTGGCACTTATAAATGACCCTTTTATGACCAGTTATAAATTGCCCTTTTGAACATTTTTAAATGGCCCTTTTTGTAACATATAAATGGCTCTCATTGGCTCTTATAAATGATCTCTTATGACCCATTATAATGGCACCTTTTAAACACTTATAAATGAGCCTTTCGGACACGTATAAATGACCTTCTTTGGCACATATAAATGAATTTTTATGGCCCGTTATAAATGAACCATTTTGTGCACTTAAAAATGTCTCTTTTTGGCACTTATAAATTACCCGTTTTTGGCACATAAAACGACCATTAAAGACCCGTTATCAATGGCATTTTTAGCACTTATAAATGACCCTTTATGACCCTTTATAAATGGCATTTTTAGCACTTATAAATGACCCTTTATGACCCGTTATAAATGGCCATTTTTAAGCACTTATAAATGGCCCTTTTTTGGCACTTTAAACGACCATTAAAGACCAATTATAAATGGCATTTTCGGCACTTATAAATGACCCTTTATGAACCGTTTTAAATCGCCGATTTTGGACACTTAAAAATGGCCACTTTTGAAAACTTTAAATGGTTCTTTTTAGTCCTTTTAAATTGCCCCTTTCAAGCACGTATAAATGGCCCATTTTGGGCACTAAAAATGACCCTTTAGAACCCGTTATAAATGTCCCATTTTGGCCACTTATAAATGGCAATAATGGCACTTATAAATGGCCCATTTTGGCACATTTAAATGGCCATATTAGGATATTATAAATGACCCTTTATGACCCTTTATCAATGGCCCATTTAGGCACTTATAAATGGCTCTTTTTCGCACTTGTAAATGGTCCTTTTTGGCACTTATAAATGACCCTTTATGACCCATTTAAATTGCCCATTTCAGGCACGTATACATGGCCACCTTTGAACACTTAAAAATGGCCCGTTTTGGTCCTTTTAAATTGCCCCTTTCAAGCACGTTAAATGAACTTTTTAGGCACTTAAAAATGACCATTGAAGACCCGTTATAAATGGCCCATCTTGGGCACTTATAAACGACCCACTTTGGCACATATAAATGGCCATTTTAGGCACTTATAAATTGCCAATTTGGCACTTATAAATGACCCTTTTATGACCAGTTATAAATGGCCCTTTTAAACACTTTTAAATGGCCCTTTTTGGAACATATAAATGGCTCTTATCGGCTCTTATAAATTATCCTTTATGACCCATTATAATGGCACCTTTTAGACACTTATAAATGGACCTTTTTGGCACTTATAAATGGCCCATCTATATAAACTCTATATTTTTGTGCGACTTTTGACCTTACGCACTTACAAAACTATGCAAGTCAGCTATGTGATTTTTAGATTTTTCTATTGTTCTTCTTTTAGATGCAACGACATTGCAAGATGTACTTGATTAAAGGAAAATAAAAATTTTTAGGCATGTCATTTTTGGGTCGTTTTCTCTATATGAACTCTATATTTTTGTGGGACTTTTGACCTTGCGCCGTGACTACACTATGTAATTCAGTTGTGTGATTTTTAGATTTTTCTATTGAAATTCTGTCAGATGCATCGACATTGCAAGATTTTCTGGATTGAAGGAAAAAATTTTAAAAATTTAGGCATGTCATTTTTGGGTAATTTTCTCTTTATCTGCTCTATATTTTTGTGCGACTTTTGACCTTGCGCCCTTACAAAACCATGCAAGCAGCTATATGATTTTTAGATTTTTCTATTGCACTTCTATCAGATGCTAGGACATTGCAAGATGGCCTGGATTGAAGGGAAAAAAATAAATTTAGGCATGTAATTTTTGGGTAATTTTCTCAATATAAGCTCTATATTTTTGTGCGACTTTCGACTTTGTGCGGTGACTATACTATGCAAGTCAGCTATGTGATTTTTATATTTTTCTATTGAAATTCTGTCAGATGCAACGACATTGCAAGATGTGCTTGATTAAAGGAAATATTTAAAAAAATGTAGGCATGTCATTTTGGGGTAATTTTCTTTATATGAACTCTATATTTTTGTGCGACTTTTGTCCTTGCGCACTTACAAAACTATGCAAGTCAGCTTTGTGATTTTTAGATTTTTCTTTTGCACTTCTATCAGATGCTAGGACATTGCAAGATGTCCTGGATTGAAGGAAAACTTTTTAAAAGTTTAGGCATGTCATTTTTGGATAATTTTCTCTATATAAGCTGTTTATTTTTGTGCGACATTTGACCTTGCGCCGTGACTACACTATGTAATTCAGTTGTGTGATTTTTAGATTTTTCTATTGAAATTCTGTCAGATGCAACGACATTGCAAGATGTGCTGCATTAAAGGAAATATTAAAAAAATGGCATGTCATTTTTGGGTATTTTTCTCTATATAAACTATATATTTTTAAGCGACTTTTGTCCTTGCGCCCTTACAAAACTATGCAAGCAGCTATGTGATTTTTAGGTTTTTCTATAGCACTTCTATCAGATGCTAGGACATTGCAAGATGTTGACTCCTGGTATCTTATTGAGTTTCTTCCATTTTTTAGTCAGGTGGATGGCGACTTAGGTAATCTTGCCCATGATTATCCGTCCCGGGAATATATTCTATCCTGAAGGTGTACCACTGCAATAATAATGACCATCTCATCAGCCTAGCATTCAGTTTCTTGGAAGAGGACAAGAAGGATAGTGGGTGATGATCAGTCTGTATTGTAAACTGCTTGCCATACAATTAGGGCTGAAACTTCTCAACGGCCCATACGAGAGCTAGACACTCTAGTTCTACTGCGGCGTAATTCCGTTCTGCTTTATTTAAAATCCTGCTTGCGTATGCGATGGGGAACAATCGAGGTTCATGTTCTCCATCCTCGGCTTGCAGAAGTACCGCGCCTAGGCCAATATGACTGGTGTCTGTCCTGAGGACAAAGTCCTTATTTAAGTTGGGTAGCCTTAATATGGGCTTCTCTATCAGAGCTGTCTTGAGGTTCACAAAGGCTTCTTCGCACTCAGCAGTCCATCTCACCTTTTCGGGTTGGTTCTTCCGGGTTAATCCCGACAAAGGGGGATGACAAAAGGTTAAATTTCGGTATAAACCACACATGCCCAAGAAGGATATCACATGGGTTTTTGTGATGGGTCGTGGAGCCTCGCGTAAGCTGTTTATCTTTTCCTGGTCAGGCGTTATTAAGTTTTCTTGAACCATGTGACCCAGGAACCTAATGCGAGAAAATCTCCACTATATATAGCCCGGACCGCCCGTCCTATAATCATGGGTGATTAACACTCAGTGTTCTGTTTACTGAGCAGTTCTGACCATCGCTCACAACTATTTCACAACAAACTCTCTCAGTAATTCTCATACCATGTCATTTTTGTTACCTTGCGCCGTGACAAAATCATGCATGTCAGCTATCAGCTTTTTAGATTGTTCTATTTAACTTCTATCAGATGCAACTAGATTGCAAGAGATCCTGGATTGAATGAAAAAATTTTGAGTTATGAGCTGATGAACATGGCCTGTAAGTATGCGTAATTTTCTCTATATAAGCTCTATATTTTATTCGAATTATGGTCAATTTCTTGGATTAAATTAAAAATTTTGAGATATGAGTTTTTGAACAAGACCTGTAATTTGGCGTAATTTTCTTTAAATAAGCTCTATATTTTTTTCAAACTATTGTCAGTTGTGTACAATGCGCCGTGACAAAACTATGCATGTCAGCTATCTGATTTTTAGATTTTTTGCTTGAACTTAGATCAGATGTAACTAGATTGCAAGATTTCCTGGATTAAATTAACTGTGTTACACTTGTCAAATGTATTATTCAGCAGGATTGCATCTTGCAGCTCCATTTAATTTTTTTTCTAGTTAGCTATTCTGAATGAAAAGCTACCAGAGCAATTTAAATTAAAGTATTATCATTTAAATTTTCTTTTAAAAAACGTAAAAAACCAAGTTTGTGACTATAAATCCTTAATATACAAGACACAACTGTAAGGATGTTAATTTTAATACGCATGGCAAAACAATCCGAAAATACAAAATTCTAGTTATGTCTCGTAAAACGTGTTTAATATAATGTGCACCTATCATGAATATATTTTTAAAAGCTCTGTCAATGTAATGTGCACCTTATTGCGCGACGAGAAAAGTTGTTGAACATAATTCGCACCACAAAACTCTATCTCAAAAATTAACATAATACATAGAGATAAATAAAATAATTTTAAAATTCTATTATTCAATTACAGTACATTCGATCGATCTGAAATTTTGATACATCTTTTTTATCATCGGCACGAGTCTGCCTGCAAAATGTCAGCTTGTTGATTAAAAGTCGATCCAAAGTTTTTTTCGGCAAGCAAGCAAGGGCTCAGACACCACAATTTAATATAAAGGATTTAAAAAACATGAAAACAAATAAATTCATTTCAACAAAAGTTTAATAGCCCTTTTAAAATACAACGTTATTTTTAGGTAAATTGAATACATCAAAATTATGTTAACTAAACATTTGAAAAACCATTTTCTAAATATTTTACAAATGACAGTTTTACCAATTAAATTTTTTTTTGAAAGCGAAAAAATCAAAGATGAGAATTTTCATAACTATTAGTCCTTGAGATTTATAGTAGATTTTAAAAAGCTTTCAACATAAATTGTATACATTTTTAAAAATATTTTAAAGCATTAAATTTAGTAATTTTTAAGCATATTTTATATTTCATGATAAATTTCTGACTTTAAATTTTTAGCATGAATAATTGTTTTTATATATTTATTATACATTCAAATTGTGTATTTGAATAATATTTAGTTTTTGATGCCTTATTTGAGGATGAATGAGCAGGTGCGTGTTCAGTTGAATCTTGTATTTCATATTCAATGGTAAAATGTAAATAGTTTATTTGTAGTTGAGATGTTTCTAGAGACTTTTTTTTAAAACTTGAGTTTGATATGCATGCAATTGACATGCACAATATCTAGGGTTAAAGTCCTCGTTATCTCCAGCTTGGGGAAAGAAGACAACAGAAATAATTTTGTTTCAGAGAGTAATGAGTTCAAATTTTTGTTTAAGTTAAAGAATTTCAAAAATATTTTTACCTCTATGGAGTATTATATTGAAAGAGAGAGCGCGGCCTTCGGGGTGGCGGGTAAGGCAGCCGTCCAAGACTTCGCGTTTGAGGGAGCCCCCCACCCCCCGTCCAAGACTTCGCGTCCGACGGCGCCCCCCCTCGTCCAAGACTTTGCGTCCGAGGGAGCCCCCCACCCCCTTCCAAGGCTCGCGTCCGAGGGCGCCCCTCTATAGAAGGAGGTACAATTTTACACTTACACATCTCGAACCAATATGTGACACTCCTAGAAGGCCTCGCTCACTGCTAAGGCCGACAATTCGGGAGAACCTATGACTAATGTCCTGGAAAAGTTGTTCTGCCGAGTGATTATTCTTTCTGTGTATTTTTAATGTGTGCGTGCAGTGGCATAGCTCGGGGGACAGGGGGCATATGACCCCAGGTGCCACGTTAGGGGGCGCAAAAATGAGAATCAACACTAATTATTTAATTTAATTTTAATTTTCAATAAAGTTTCCCAAATACTTTTGCAAGATGGACTTTTTAAGCTCCTCAAACATTTTCATCACAAACCAGTTCTCAGGCGTGTTATGAGCGGCGTAATTAATAGACTCCAAGAGGAGATGAGATATCAATACAGTTTTTACGTCTAATACGTTTTATATTCGTTTTATTTGTGTATTGTATGACCGTTGAAAAGGGCTCTTTGCCGAAACGTTCGCTGTTTTGTTACGTCTTGGCAGGCTAACCCTTACCTTGTTTACGTCTTTTCCATTTTAACGTCTAATAAGCTTAAACACTACACCAAATTTGGATTTTTACTAGACGTCAAAACTCTTCTCGCTGAGACGAATGTCAAAATTGCTACTATAACACCGACGTCAATGGTAACGAATTGTGCACAGAAATCAGTGACTGCAAAATGCTGCTCAGTTCTCGGAATGAAGTTCTTGGTTTTATTGTTTCATATTGAGATTACGTATTCCTGAATCTGCGGATTTCTTTTCAAATACTTCTAACAATTTGCTGTTTCAAATGCAAGCGCTGTCTGTCAGCAAAGTGAAGTTTATTTTGTCTTATTTACGTGCTTCAATGGGACAAAATCGTCTGAGTGATCTAGGACTCCTTAGCATCGAAATAGGAACATTTGAGAATATTAATTTTGACAACGTCATTGACGAGTTTGCGACAATCTAAGCAAAGAGGATCAATTTGTTCTAGACTATGTCTATTCCTGTCATAGAGGATCAATTTGTTCTAGACTATGTCTATTCCTGTCATAGAGGATCAATTTGTTCTAGACTCTGTCTATTCCTGTCATAGAGGATCAATTTGTTCTAGACTATGTCTATTCCTGTCATAGAGGATCAATTTGTTCTAGACTATGTCTATTCCTGTCATAGAGGGTCAATTTGTTCTAGACTTTGTCTATTCCTGTCATAGAGGATCAATTTGTTCTAGACTATGTCTATTCCTGTCATAGAGGATCAATTTGTCCTAGACTATGTCTATTCCTGTCATAGAGGGTCAATTTGTTCTAGACTATGTCTATTCCTGTCATAGAGGATCAATTTGTTCTAGACTATGTCTATTCCTGTCATAGAGGATCAATTTGTTCTAGACTATGTCTATTCCTGTCATAGAAGATCAATTTGTTCTAGACTATGCCTATTCCTGTCATAGAGGATCAATTTGTTCTAGACTATGTCTATTCCTGTCATCGAGGATCAATTTGTTCTAGACTATGTCTATTCCTGTCATAGAGGATCAATTTGTTCTAGACTATGTCTATTCCAGTCATGTTTAATTAGTAGTGGACATTTATTTTTCTAATAAAATGTTTACAATCCTATAGAGAATTATTAGACTTATTATATTTCTTTACAATACCATATGCTTTTCTAATAAAACGTTTACAATCCTATACAGAATTATGAGTCTTATTATAGTTCTTTACAATACCAGATGCTTTTCTAATAAAATGTTTACAATCCTATAGAGAATTATTAGTCTTATTAAATTTCTTTACAATACCAGATGCTTTGAAAATGAACCATATAAACATTACAATTTTCAAAATTTTCTTCTGTCCGAGAAGGGGCGCAGACTTTGTGTCATGTCCACGGGTGCAGATGATCCTTGCTATGGCCACTGCGTGTGTTCGCTTGTGTCGTGTGTTATTCCTCTTTAGTTCGCGCTTCGACTTAAGTAGCTGTAACAGGTTTGCTTTTACATTTTGTAAATTCTTTAAATAAATTATTGAAAACGTGAGAAAGTTTAGGTTTTCTATGGTTCTACAATAGAAATAGAAATTTTCCGCGGAAATGTATCTATCGAAGTATAGTCTTAAAACGGATATAACGCAATAAATGGGGGTGGAACTTACTTCTGTGTGTGTGTTTTTGTTATTTTTGTCTGTCTGTATCTCTCGGTGTGTGTATACAGAGGTGCGTTTGTTGGTGTTTATTTATATGTGCCTCTGTCCGTGTATGTGTGTATATTTATATGTCTTGATTATGTGTCATGAGTCAAAATTTATTTCAACTTAATTAAAATAATTAGGGCTTTTTGTCAACCATGAAAATATTTTTGTTAAGCTTAATAAGTAAAAGCGGGCAGTGGCTATTGAGACGCAAACAAAATAAGCCAATGAAAATTAAGTATTTAAGGTTGGCGTATTTAAGGGTTGTCCTTGACTGACATCACGCTCCAAGTGGAGTAATGGAGGGGATCATGCATTTGTGACTATGTTTGAGAGGCTGTTAAATATGATAAAACATGTAATTTACGCGCAACTTAAATAAAACATCTACAAAAGTATTCGATTGTCTTACAGTAAATACATATTTAAATGTAACAGTGTGTTTTTCATGTCGAATTTATTGAAAAAATATAATAGAAGTAATGGAAAATTGTAATTTTTATTGTCTTCAACAATGCATGAAGGGGCCATCCATGCATGACGTCACGCGCCTGTGGGTGGGGGCGAACAAGGGTAACGCATTAGTGAGGATGTAAGACAAGGGGGTGGGGCGACGTTTAAGAAATCAAAATGCGCTACTTGAAATAAAAGTTCCACTTGAGTGCTCACAATTTATTTAGTTACATTTTACTGGCTTCAGACGTGCTAACGGTATTAGACCTAGAGTGAAGACTTACACTAAATACATATTACATATTTATGTTATTTGAAACGTGGTAAAAATTATTTTTTTTTTTT
>MUZC01000277.1:1903914-1927428 GCA_002072015.1 Radix auricularia | reverse complement strand
TCTCTCTCTCTCTCTCTCTATCTCTCTCTCTCTCTTTCATTATTGCTCTCTGAATCTGTCTATAGATTTGCCCACTAATCTCTCTCTCTCTCTCTATCTCTCTTTCATTATTGCTCTCTGAATCTGTCTATAGATTTGCCCACTAATCTCTCTCTCTTTCTATCTCTCTTTCATTATTGCTCTCTGAATCTGTCTATAGATTTGCCCACTAATCTCTCTCTCTCTCTCTCTCTCTCTCTTTCATTATTGCTCTCTGAATCTGTCTATAGATTTGCCCACTAATCTCTCTCTCTCTCTCTCTCTCTCTCTCTCTCTCTTTCATTATTGCTCTCTGAATCTGTCTATAGATTTGCCCACTAATCTCTCTCTCTCTCTCTTTCATTATTGCTCTCTGAATCTGTCTATAGATTTGCCCACTAATCTATCTTACACAAAATAGACGCATCCACCTCAGACTCTCCAGTCGATCGTTGGGGAAAAGTTTCCTCTCTGCGACGTATTTCTTGAATTCTTCTCGATTTCGAAATATCTGTTGAAATAGTCAATATTTTGAATATTCACATGTGTGTGTGTCCGTGAGTGTTTATGTGTGTGTGTTTGTGTTTTTTGTTTGGATGTGTGATTGCATGCATGCCAAAATGTGAATATGTTTTTAAATTATTTTTGGATTAGTAACAAGTCTCTTGACGGCTTTTGATGTTACTAAAAGTTGACCTATTTATTTTCTTACAAATTGACCTATTTATTGTCTTACAAATTGACCTATTTATTGTCTTACAAATTGACCTATTTATTGTCTTACAAATTGACCTATTTATTTTCTTACAAATTGACCTATTTATTTTCTTACAAATTGACCTACTTATTGTCTTACAAATTGACCTATTTATTGTCTTACAATTTTACCTATTTATTGTCTTACAAATTGACCTATTTATTGTCTTACAAGTTGACCTATTTATTGTCTTACAAATTGACCTATTTATTGTCTTACAAGTTGACCTATTTATTGTCTTACACAAATTTAATTTGAACGAACCCATTTTGTCTTTAAATTGTCTCTCAAGAATAGTTTCATCCGATTGGTTAAACTCGTACCCTATCACGGTATTTCTGGCTATTAAATTCTCTTGTCAGTGCGATGTTCTCTACTTCTAGCTTTTTCTGGTGCCTAAACTTACTACATTGAATAACTCTAAGATGGGCTACGTTAAGTGAATGTACTGATTAGCTGCGTTCCGGGCAGCGATAACATCATCAAAAAGTAAATGGAAAAGACGTAAACAGGGTTAGGGTTAACACCCCTCATTTCGATAACAACATGAATAGACTCTCAAAGTAAAAAATACATTCGCTTGTTAAAATTTTCCTAATTTTTTGCTCCATTTTTCAAAACAATCTTTGGGTTTAAAGTGTACAAAAAATGTTATTTATGTTGCATACGTTTATGTTTGCGTCTCTGAATTTGAAACACTTACCTATAGGAAGCTCGTCTTCTGTATCAACCACTCGAAAGATCTCAGTCGTGCTTGCGCTGGGACTTTGTGTTGCGCCAGTCTCATGTCCTCCCCCATTAAACCCTGAGGCAGTAAAAGAAAACATGTCATCATATAATCATGATAGACTTATGATATATGTATAACATATACAAGAAATAATCATGATTTAACCTTGATACAATATTATTTTTAACTGAAAGCTTTAAAGAAATAAAACTGTTTTCATTCATTGTTTCTTTGTTTTTCTGCTTAATGATCTATATAAAAATATGCGAAATAATGAAAACTCCAATCAGTCTACGTAAAAAAGCATTTTTTTAAATTGATGAAATTAAATTTGTTATCAATTATATTTTTTTCTAAAGAGTTACTTTCATGTGTATTTATTTTCTGAAAATAGTTTGTAATATCACTCGCCAAACGATAAAGTGTTCGAAAATTTAATTGAAATATAGTTTTTTAGACTCAAACGTCAACATCTTCCTAGTACACGACTTACCCAGTACGTGTTCACTGTCATTGTTCTCTGTGTACTCGTCCAACTGACGATTAAGGGCAGCCGTGTAGCTAACGGTCTGGGGGTCGTATCCTGGCCCTCTAGCTCGACGGGGGCTGTTGGCTGGGGATATAAACTAATATAATGAAAAGTATTCACAGCAGGCCGTGTAATTTGTTATCCTGAATGTTCAACAAAATCAGATAATGTCTTCGTTTAGTGCAAGTCATTCGTTAAGTTACATATGATAATCATACGCCATTAAGTTCGGTCTATGAATGTATCTTAATCTTAATAATTTACAAGATAAGTTCGAATGCAGATCCGTTTAAACAGATTTTTATAGGTAGTAGTAGAATTATGTGCAAAAGAAGCTTTTAAAATAAATTCTTATGTTATGTTGTTATTTTACCCCCATACCGAAACCAGGCGAAATTTCATCGTCATTATTAGAAGAATGATTGGTTGAATTTTCGGTAACAGTTCCTGTTGCACCAATGTCTTCTGGCCCGGTAGCACCTGTAAACAATAAGGAACACTACATTTGATATAGTAAATATTTTAATTAAATCTTTGATCTTATTATTTGACACTCATTATTTTGTTTTCAATATCTTGACTTAAATGGATAGAGGGATTGATGGATGGATAGATGGATAGATTGATGGATGGATGGATGGAGGGATGGATGGATAGATGGATAGATGGATGGATGGATGGATGGATGGATGGAGGGATGGATGGATGGATGGGTGGATGGATGGAGGGAGGGATAGATGGATGGATGGATTGATGGATGGATGGATTGATGGATAGATGGATGGGTGGAAGGACGGATGGAAAATGAATTTAAGTCTAATATTATATTTTTTTCTTACCCTCCACTAATTGGAGCATAAAATCTTCCCCCTCACCTTGCCAGTTTAAACCGCTCGCTACGAACTCTGGTAGTGTCCCGTCAACAACATCTAAGGCAGGGACAGTGACATTGTCTTGGTTCTGCTGAGTTTCAGTTGGAGCCGCAACGCCCAGCGCCACATTTGTTGTTTGCCCATACAGTGGATACGCGAAACACTCGTTATTGCAGAAGCGGGGTATCCAAAGCGCTTTTAACACAGAATCATTTATAAACATTTCCCAAGATGAGGTTTCTACTTGATCAAAAGCAGAACCCTTAACGTTGCAGGGAACAAAATGTTCAAAATTCCCATAATAATCCGCGTTATCATCAGATGAGGGTAAAACGAACTGCCTCACAAGTGGGTAACACTGTCCTGTGAACTTATTTTTCTTAGGTGTCTTGCTTAAAAACCTCGCCGTTCTGCCATTTAAGCTGGAGTTTTTCAACGCCCGTGCGCTACTTTCTGGTTCAATATTTTTCATGACAAAACTTTTCGCTTGAAGGGAATTATTTGTATTCGCCAGTTCGATGGGCAATGACAAATTCGAAGGGAAGTCAATTTCATGACACCCGGGCCAGTATTGAATTGTTGTTTGGGATGTTGCAGCACTTGGTCTTTTCGTCTCTGATATGGCTGACTGGGAACTATCACAAGTTCTAGTGCCAAATATTTCCAAACGGTAAGAAGGAAGCGGAAATACATCGTTCAAGATGTCAGCGTCAAAGTACTCGGAGAGCTTAACATCACTTGAGTAGAAAGCTTTTTCTCCTTTGTGATGCGCATTCAAGACGCAGGAAATGCGTCGCGCGATTTCAAAGAGCTCATGGCCTCGGTTACTTCCAAAACTCGGAAAGTACTCGGAGAGCTTAACATCACTTGAGTAGAAAGCTTTTTCTCCTTTCTGATGCGCGTTCAAGACGCAGAAAATGCGTCGCGCGTTTTCCAAGAGCTCATGGCCTCGGTTACTTCCAAAACTGCAAACTGTAACGATGTTTCGAAAAAAGGTGAGTTTAAATAAAATCAAACTCTTATTCCCGTAAATGACGCCAAACAATGGAAAAACTCTAATTTCTTTCAAATTTCTAGCCGGATTGATGTCGCCTTGTCTCTCCGTTCTAGCCGGATTGATGTCGCCTTGTCTCTCCGTTCTAGCCGGATTGATGTCGCCTTGTCTCTCTGTAGACGCCATTGCCATTATTTCTGACTTCTTGTCACCGCAACGTGTCAAGCTCCGGTTTATCTTGCTAAGAATTGCTCGTAGTTTACAATTCATTATGATAAGAATCAAAGCACTCTCGACGATGGGGACATTTTTAATTTCAATGGTATATGCACGTATACGCCTGTTACGCCTGATACGCATGTTACGCCTGTTGCGCATCTTACGCCTGTTGAACAGGACGATCGAAATCGCTGCTACGATTTTTTTCAATTTATAAGCTTGTTGCTTTCCTGTGTTTTGGGGGGATCTAATGGGCATTAATTGTATTTTGTTATCCTCCTCTTCTTGACCTCGTAGAGCAGCTGTAAAACAAAAATATAGACCAATTATGATTTGATTATGCTACGTATAATAAAGAATGGAACCTCTTGCATGAAAGCTTGTTACTTTCACATTGTGGCACCTGAATAGTTATTTTATCCTTGAATTTCGGGAGGTAAAAATTCAAGATTCTACCTCCTCCATTGATGGCTAATTAAAGTAGATCATTTTCATCAAATGGCGAAAAAATTGCGCATGATTAAAGTGCATAATTAAACGAAGTTCAACGCAATGTTTAGTGTGTACCAATCGAACACAGTTGTACTGAGTGTGGTGTACATGAAGTCGTGATCTAGAGCCATAATAAAAGCTGCCCTTTTATTCATACTACCATATATACTCGCTCGTTATATAGCCCGATCGTTCATAAGCCGACCCCCACCCAACCTTTAGAAGACAATGTATAAAAAGTTTGTAACCCGCTCCTAAGCCGCACCCAAAATATATAATAGAATCGCGTAAACAAAATCCTACATATTTTTTTTTAAAAATACAGTCGGATCTCTATAATACGAATTCAAAAGGAGCCTAAAATTTCGACTTACGGAGTTTTCGAGTTAGGGAAAAGGGCCGTTATGCTCAGATTAATCAAGGACAATGTTGATATTGAGAGGGGTGGGGGAACAGCGATACTGGCGAGAAGGCTTAAAAGGAAGTCAACTTGCTTTGACATCCTGACACAGCCCGTAGGGAGAGATTACTTACCTCCCCTCCCCCACGTTACTCCCTCCTCCACGTTACTCCCTCCCCCACGTTACTCCCCCCGTTACTCCCTCCCCCACGTTAATCCCTCCCTCACGTTAATCCCTCCCCCATGTTAATCCCTCCCCCACGTTACTCCCTCCACAGTGGGATGGGGGCAGTAGCATTTTTCTCTTTAAAAACAATCACATCATGCATGCCTTGGAAATGTCACAGCGACCCGAAAAAAAAATCGACATACGGAGCTTACCAGTTAGGAAAAATAGCGTATTAGGCGCAGATTAATCAAGGACAATATTGTTATGGAGAAGGGTGGGGAGCTATGCCAGCTAAAGGGCTTGATAGAAAAGAGACGCGGTGTCTGATGTTTTATATGAAAGGAAACCAACTTGCTTTGATTCAACCTTTAACATACGGACACAAACCCGTGAGAGGAAACACCTTCCATTCCCAACTTTACTCCTTCATAACACCAATATTCAATGATTGTACATGCAGGAATCACCTATGACCCGCTGTTAAGCCGACACCCCAACATTGTCCCTGGGATTTTGTCCAAAAAATATCGGCTTTAGAAAGAGTGTATAGGATATTTAAGTTTACTATGCGTTAGTTAACTTTCTTTTTTATCTTATGTAGTAAGGTATTATCTATACTTGTAACTTTTTTAACTTAACTTTTTCTTTTTGTATTGAAATTCATTATTTTACTATATTTTGAATGGATTTGAATGCTTTCATTATCAAAGCTTCAAAGCTTGTTAATCTGTTGATTTTATTATATACTAGCAATTTACCAGTGCTTTTCTGCGGTAAATTAGGATTTCAGTTATTGAAAAATGCGTCTTTTTTATATAGCTCACTACAAAAATTGGCAAAAAAGAGTTTTTAAAATCTCGCTCATATGGGGCCAGGGGCCGAAAATCTGTTATTTCTCTACATCACTAATTCTCCAACTTCCCGAATAGGTAGAGGCATAAAACTTTGGGAAGTTGTTGGGTACTCACTAACGACAAAAAATGGCGAAAAATAATTTTAAAAATGTTGCTCATATGGGGCCGGGGGCCCAAATTTTTTTTCCTTCTATGGGCTCTATAAAAATTGAAAAATCACCAATTTTCCTATTTTCCTTGTAGGTAGAAGCATACAACTTTTTGAAGTTGTTGGGTACCCTGTCATACAAAAATTGACGAAAAAGAATGTTTAAAATCTGGCTCATGCGAAACATGGACCGTGTATTAACGCCATGCTAAAAAGCTTAACCACTTTCACACAACAAGCCTCAGAAAGATCCTTGGCATAAAGTGGCAGGACAAAACTCCAGACACAGTGGTACTAACCAAAGCTGGCCTCCCCAGCATCTTCAACCTCCTGATGCAGTCACAGCTTCGCTCGGCAAGGCACCTAGCCCGAATGCCAAATGAGAGACTACCAAAGAGAATCTTCTGTGGTGATCTCCAGCATGGCCAGCGGTCCCATGAAACGCTTTAAAGACACATTGAAAGCGTCTCTGAAAGCGTTTGCAATAAACCCAGACACGTGGGAAGAAGCTGCATTGGACCGGTCCACATGGCACCAATCCACCCACGAAGGTGCCAGGTCATGCGAGGCAAACAGAATCAACGCCACAATTAAGAAGAGGCAAGCCCGAAAGGCCCGCGCAGTCAACCCCCCAGGAGACAACCCACTCGTCCCATATCCCTTCTGTTCCCGAACCTTCCGGTCAGAATCGGTCTTGTCAGCCATCTGCGCACACATAGGCAAAACCAGTCTCAGCAACCCTCGGATGACTAGAGTGTTCCTCGTCGACTCGACGGACGAACAACAACAATTGACATAACCTGACAAAGGTCATTCGTCAAGCTTATTTCCACTCGTCTTTTGCTTGTTATGGTAATCGAAAAGATAGTGGGAAATGAACGGGCACAAACAGAAATATTTGTTAAAATTACAAAACTAATGTCTTAGCTACGTATTGAACCTGCAGCCTCCGCGTGTTAGGCGAATGTCATAATAATTACACTACAAAATTCATGTTAATTTGTTGTTCTGAAAGAACATACTAACTGAATTCAATTTATCGAAATGTTGAATGACGCCCCAACCACGCTGTTTACTTCCTTTTCTTGCTTGGTGTCCTTCATGGTGGACCATGATGAGAACTATATATAATATAGATGACCGATAGCAACGTTATTAATATTGTCACAATAGACGTGTCATGCCTATTGCCAGTAAAGTACATAATAAACAAAAATGAATTTAACTAAATCATAGTGCTCTTAATTCTGTGACTAAGCTTAGAATAATTTGTGTATAATAAAATAAATTAAAAATTAAGTTTGTTACTGAAATTGTTTCCTATGTTGTTTTGACCGGGTCATTTTCACTAAAAACAAGCTTCGTGCTTAGCTGCTTGCTTGGTATGGAAACAAGACCAAGTGCTAGTAAACTAAACTGTGATTTGTTCCTTCTCAAAGTAACTACCGATGGAATGGGCTGATAACTTAGGAGGCTTTATCAGTGAATGTTTGAGTAACTAAGTGTTTATATCTTTAGTAGGTTTTAAATGACCAAAACCAAAAGAATATCGTTGAGCTACCCCATTTAATACCAGAAAAGAGGAGAAAGTTATTTTTCCGTTAAAATCGACTAAGTAGTTTTTACAGGTCCCTTGTAGCCCTTAGAGATCAATGACATTGCTAATTTATGTGGGTTTAGGCTCCTTTAACAGCTGCGTAAATTCGTTTCACTGTGTTTAATTATGTTATTATTTCATTTATTAGGAGGTTCTCAAATAAATCAGAAAATCTGTGAACTATTTCCAAACAGCAATAAGCTTAAATCACTTTTGCAATTATATATTCAAATATACCTACATTTATTTTATATACATGCTAGCAACATAGTAATGCAAATTACTAAATGCAAAGTAAGCAAAAAAAAAAAGCAAGCTAGAAATATCCGCTACTCTGTAAGGAAAACATCGTATCACTACTCAGTACAGTCATTTTAAAAGCCAATTTGCTCCACTTTCCTGCAATAGCTTCTGGAAAATTTAATTCACTGCCTGCCAGTCAAAGTCCCTAGATAAAATGCTCATGTTTAAAATTGAGATTTTTTAATAAACCATCCTTTAATAATATGTGCTTTTTTTTTTGTTTTTTTAAATTTAATGTAAACAACGGAAGTCCATATTCGAATGATCTGGAAGGTACCAATGCATTTTGTCTATGTATCTTATTTAATTTTTTTTTTGAGACACTTTTTAACAAATTCTCAAGCCATTAATTCAAACCTACACCTAAATAAAAATATATAGTTAAGATATATATGTTTTACGTTTGTTGGAATAGGTGCAGTGGCGTAGCTAGGGGGGGGGGGCCGGAGGGGGCGGTCCGCCCCGGGCGGCACTCATTCAAAGGGCGGCATTTTTGGGCATTTGAAAAATAAACCCAGCCATTTCCGTAAACCGCCCCTTTTTTGAAGGGGGAAAAACCATAGTGAAACAAAGAGAATCTCAATTTTGAGTTTAAATCAATGGATTCGTGCAACAAAACCGCGGGATATTCTCGCAAATTAGCGGCGGTGCGGCACCAAAGGCTTTGAAAGCAGAGTGAAGGAAAGAAATCCAGATGTGATTGTTACGCATTGTTTTTTTACACCGTGAGGCCCTCGTATCCAAGATTTTACCAGCGGACCTAGTTCCTGTGTTGGATGATGTTGTGCGCATGGTAAACTTTGTAAAGTCACGGCCCGTGACACATGGCATGAGATAGTGCGCAGCTCAAAATAGTGTCCCAACGACCCAGCGTCGGGTTAAGGGACAGTTCAGTTCAGCTTTGTGTGAGGAGGTGGGAGCGAAGCATAAAACCTTGCTCTTTCATACAGAGGTCTGGTGGTTGTTACGTGGCAAGGTCTTGGTTCGTGTGTATGAACTGCGGGAGGAACCTATAGTGTTTCTGACAAATGAGAGGTCAGATTATGCAAAGCGGCTTGCAAGTGATGAGTGGTGTGAAAGGCTGGCATACCTGGCAGATATTTTGCATCATCTGACTAACCTGAACATACGAATGCAAGGCCGAAATGAAAATATGCTTACAAGTACAGATAAAATAAATGAATTCCGTTCAGAGGTGCAACTCTGGCATCAACACGTGGAAAGTGGCAATCTTGAAATGTTCACACTCACCAACCAATGGCAAGGTGTTCATACTACTGCACTGGGTGAGATAATAGTTAAACATTTAAAAACTATCGAGGAAAAGTTGTCATTTTATTTCTCTACAGTCTCCACTGAATGCCTTGACTGGGTTAGGGACCCTTGTAGCTCAGCATCAGTTGGTGGAAAGGACATGACTTTACAGGAACAGGAGGAGCTAACTGAACTGAGACAAAATCGTGGTTTCAAGCTAAGATTTGCTGATCTACCTATGGACAGTTTTTGGTTAGATACTGCCAAGGAGTTCCTCATTCTGGCAAACAAAGCTATTTTGACATTGCTCCCATTTTCCACTACATATATGTGTGAGATGAGCTTTTCAAGCCTGATTGCTATAAAAACTAAAGACAGAGAGAGACTGAGAGATGTTGACGAAGAGCAACGTGTGTGTCTTTCTTCGATTCCTGTCAGAATATCAGTTTTGTGTTCAGCCAAACAGGCCCAGGTTTCGCCTGAGTAATTAAAGTTTAAACTGAAATATGAAGAGTTATAAAATACTGTTTTATTTCATAATTAAGTAATTGTAAAATAATTTCTTTGTGTTTGATTCCTATTCAAGAGAATTAGTTTATATATTTAGTCAATATTGGCACAGTGGTAAATTTTTTGAACATTTTCTAATGATGGTGTGCCTCAGGATTTTTTAAATGAAAAAAGTGTGCCGCGGCACAAAAAAGGTTGAAAAACGCTGCTTTAGAGCAAGAAAATATTCGTGTATACCATCTAGGATTCTATAAGAAGAATTTGAACATCAATTAAATTTCTTTATTTACATTGATAAAGAAATGTTCGAGATTAAAAGAGAAAGGATCCAGGTTTTTATGGCAGTACACGGGGCTGGTCTTAGCTATTGCGGGCCCCTATGCAGCTTAGTATGCGAAACTGATTGCGTGGGCTCCAGTTTGGGTAGGGATTAGGTATTAATAAGGATAATAAGTGAACATTAAGATATGTTGGGCCTATGAAAATGCGGGGCCCACTGCGACCGCATAGCCTAAGAAGCCTAAGAACAGCCCTGGCTGTACATATACTGCAAGTTGAGTCATTATGGTAAAAAAAGAAGGGAAATACCCCTTTGATCTATTCAAATATATTTAACAGCAACTATTGGAAAATTCTTTATCCGATATTCTGCTCAGAATTTTTTTTAACTGCTATCAGTGTATCTAGTTGTCAAAGGAGCTTCTCCAAACTGAAGCTGAAAAAAAAAATATTTTCGCTCCACAATAAGTGATTTAAGACTACAAAATCTACCAATGTTGTCCATAGAACATGATATTACGAATAATAAAAATTTTGATAACATAATAAACGATTTTTCGACAATGAAAGTTAGGTGAGTAAGTAAATTTATAAATAATTTTAAAAAATATGTTTACATACTGATGAATACAATTTCTTTTTTTATTGAAAAAAATCATATATTTATAAATAAAAAAATAGCTATTAATTGTTATTTTTAAAAAAAATGTTTTTGGATGTAAATTTGGAACATCTTTTGTCTCATTTGGGGCGGGGGGGGGAGGACCTGTGAACTTTCTTGTGGCCTTCAATGCCTTCAAAACAATTATCTTGTATTTTTATAATGTGTGTTTATAGGTTTATCTTATGAGACCTCTTTTATTACTGCTTACATAAATAGGGCATACGATGGTAAAATTGTTCCTTACCTTTTACACTGCACTTCGTTTCAATTACATTTATTCATGCTTATTAATTTATAAAAACCATCATATGATTAATTTAATTAAGAGGCCGTCCATAAATGAAAGTTCCACCCCCCCCCCCCAAATACAAGCGGTATTTTGTATTTGAAAATGAGCATGTTTAAAATCATTTTTATTTTGTTTGGACATTTAAATATGTTTTTAGTTTAAGGTTGTACTCTAATATCGGAACACGCGTGAAACCACGTAAATCGTCATTGAATAAAGTTTGGGTAATCATATATTTCAGTGTAGCTTTTCTTTAAAGTTGCGCGTTTTGAATGACATCAAAGCTGTGACCCCTCCCCCCCCCCGGTGCGTGACGTCATTTACGGGCGGCCCCTAAAAGGGCGGCATATTGGAGACCGCTCCGGGCGGCAAAAGCTCTAGCTACGCCACTGAATAGATGGTGGTATTTCAAACCAACAGTGAGAAGAGAGATTACGACTTTAATCTCTTAGCCGCCATCTTGTATTTACCGTTAGAAAAATTTGATGCCACCCTTTTAAAGCTTTAAGACTTTTAACGAACTGCACGTGGTGCCGTATTGATAGGTCAAGGTTGCTCGGAGAATTTAAGTCAGAGTTTATTTCCTGTCCTTTAACTTCCTCTTCCTACCCCACAGTCCCGTAGTTGGTAAAAATGGCTGAAATTGTAAGGAAGCAGAACTTATGACGTCATTTAACCATGTTCATTGGTATATTTGCATTCGTCTTATTTGTGTAGTTACATAACCAAACGGCGATGGAAATTGTCAAATTTAAAACCAGAAAAGTTTATCATATATTTAATACCCCAAGTCCTTGTGTAGAGGAAGTCAGTTAATCTTTGATGGGCGAATACAAAAGTTTAACAACGGTAGCCATTTTGAGCCTATTCAACTTTAACATAAACATCCGCCATTTTGAAATTGTTATGCTATGCTCTATGCTATAATTACATAGGCTACTTAACAACACTTAATGAAATAGAGATTATAAATTTCGTATGTGGGAGTTTTGCTTTCATATAACTCATATAAGAACACACGGTTAACGAACAAATGAATCCTTGTGACGACGTGGATTATCTAGTAGTCAACATGTAACGAACCGTGACCTAAATAGCCATATTTAAAATAATATGTAGATTTAATAGTCAAATAGCATTATGAAAACAAATCCCATAAAATTACAAGGTGTTTAGCTTTAAAAATTCATATTTAATTATTTTCATTAAGTAATAATAAGAAATAAAACTTAAAATTATCTGTTTCGCCTGAGACACTTTTCTTTAAAATACTTAACTGCTAAAAAAAAGTCTAAAAAATGTTACAAAATAAACAATATGTAACAATTTTTTAAATGTCACATATAATCAATTTTTTACTTTTTTTTTATAACAAGCTAGTTTCAATCTAAGAAACGGTGCATTGGATGGCTACGTAAGAAAGGGCCATAAAACAATTTAACACAATGTAACAGTGCTACAATAGCTGTATACTCAACCTAGATACAACAAGTTGTTTACGTTTTTAGCTCCGAAAATGAAACTGTTCGTCGCACTGAAGCTAATGAGGACAGGGTAATTAAAGTAAAGTTTAATTTGTGTGTCTATCCCCCTTATTGGTACTCATATTTTAAATTATTTTCTTATATATATATAATATATTTACTTACATTAGTTAGCTGAACAATATAGAAGCTTCACTCCCTGTGTCACTTTTCTACTGGTGTCTTTTGTCATATCGGGAAAATCCAGGCAGACTGATTTGATTGGAGGGCTATGTGATCTAGCTTCTCACATCACTTCCTTCCAGATCTACGTGACGTGTTTAGCGATATAAATAGAAAAAAAGTCGTTTTAAATATCGATTATAAGACATTTTCGGGTACTTTAAATCGCCTTAGGGGCCGTCCATAAATGACGTCATGCGCTTAGAGAGGGGGGGTCACACTTTTGTAACGATGCGTGACGGGGGGGAGCGAGTGGGGTTGAAGAAATGTGACGTCCCATTGAAAGGGTAAATTAAAGAAAACTTCCAATGAAATATTTGGTCACTTAAAATTTATTGAATGACTATTTTTTAAATTCAGTGCTTCTCAAAGTGCTGGTCATTAGGCTATCAGACGCCGGTTGGCGTAAGTTATCAAGACACTAAAATTAAATATAATTATAATTCTTAAGTTTGAGAATCGACAAGAGTACAGACGAAATTGTAACCCTGCGTTGTTTGATGTTGACATCAAAGCTTTTGTGATGTAACTGCAGTTACGTTTGCTTCACTCACAATGACTTTTTTTTTTAAATTCGGTGTTTCTCAAAGTGCCGGTCGATAGGCTATCAGACGCCGGCAGGAGTCTGCGAACTTTTTTTTGTTGGTTATCCCCCCCTCCCCGAAATTGCTACTGGTGAGTTTTACAAACAGAACAAGTGTTTAAAGAGATCTGAATATGATTATATGTAGATATTTTAAGTAAAAACGACATCGAATATCCATTTGGGCGGTGGGTGGGAGGGAGGGGAATCTATTTTATACAATTATAAAAGTTTTAAGTTTGATATAGTTTATCGATTGGTTGTTGGTCAAACGCCTCTGGCCATTCTAAATATAATGATAAATGTGTCCATTTAAAATTAGTCAAAAGTATTCACTAACTTTATTGAATGCATCAAATTCTCGATATCGCAATTCGAGAGGAGCACAAAATAACTTTTTTCTGAACTCAGTTTTTAAGGCATTAATTTTAAATTTGACAGAAAGGATACTTGATACACATTGATACACACTTGATTAACAACTTAAGATTATTGTCACTTTTGTCAATATAAATGAAAGTAGTTTGGATTGAGATGTCTTCGTATAGTACGTAAATAAGAAATCTACATAGTTATCAAATTTAACAAATTTTCTGGAAGGAACCGGTTCAATAATGGACATATGTTACCAAGCGTACACGTACACATGACGTATTTGAATATATCTAGTGGAGTGTAGTGGATGTTATATGTCCCAAATGAGTCTGCATTACCCCCCGAAAATTCCCTTTTGACCCCAGATGTTATTTTTAAAAAGTATTATTTTTAAATATTTTTTTTTTATAAACAAAGAAGTTACAAGTAATGATTCATAGTCAATGCTATATTTGTATGCATTAAAATAAAATATAATCTAAGGATGTTAAAACATTTTTTTTTCTTTTTTTTTTAAGGCCGGTTAAAAAAGTTAAATGGTTTGAAAAAAATGGACCGGTTTAAGAGGATACCTAAATATTAAAATTATAAAAGTTTATATTAACAATACTGTTAACCCAAAAGTAGCGGATTCTAGCAAATTTTCTATGCCCACAATGATTGAGCATTACCCCCAAGAGTTCCTTTTTACCCCAAATGAGATAATTTATAGGTGACATTATATTTACAACTGTTGTGTGACGTATGTGAAATCCTGAGTAAGAAAGAATTGAAAAATAAACAACAAAAAAAACAAACAAACTTGTGAGCTTCGGAGTTAAAAGTTATGATAATGTTGGATTTTTTAATGTCATAGTATTTCAGTCCTCTACTTGCAAGAATTACTGTATTTTGCGACGCACAAGATGACACCCTACTTTCCTGCACAAATGTGGGGTTCATACAGAATGGGCCATTTTCCTCTTCCTAATAATTTTTAGAAAACATGAGATGTGATATCAATGTGATAATCTTAGATCAAATGCCTTTGATGTGCATATACTTAGCAGGGAAAATGTCATTAGAATATCGAAATCAATTTGAGGAATTGTCTTGTATCTATATATTCTAGGGCTATAAACAATGCAATGATCCTTGTAATATCAATAGTCACATTCGCGAGCTTAATCGCGAAGGTTAATCACATCAAATGGTTTTTGACATTACCGCTGCATTGTTCTTTAGCTGTCTAGCTATGACTTGGCAACTAACCATATTTTTAGTGTAATATATAAAACCAGCCGAATTCATATTTAATCTTATAGGGCTTTAAGCTGTGTAGGGGCTCATTATGCTATCAAATAAGTACAGAGAAAATCATGTAAAACGGGAGAAGAATGCAATGGTACCTGGTGAAATAGAAAAATTCTTGCCGGTCGTCTGATACTAATCAGTTTGAGAATCACTGGCTTACAAGTTATTTAATTTATTTAATATCTTTTACATAGCTTGACTCATTTTACGATAATACAATGTAGACCTACAATAAATAAATACTCAAATGACAAAAAAAGTGATTTGAAACATTCTTATTTTCAAATAGAAAATAATTATTTTTATTTTTTTTTTTTATTTTTTTTTTTGGGTGGGGGTCAAAGTTTTGTGACGTACTTTTTGAAAGGGGGGGTGTCGACGATTTTGTGACGACGCGTGACGTGGGGGGGGGTAAAAAGCGGCCAAAAATAGACGGCCCCTAGTCGATTCAATGAAGTTTATGTTGGTGAAATAAGTAGATAGAAATATGACGTTATTGGCAATCGATATAGTTAACAAATAAAGTTTTAACACGGCGGGCATTCTTTTGAAGGATTTGTGGTGAAGAAATATTCCTTATTGTATACAGTTGTGTCGAGAGGGGTGGGGTTGGGGAAATTGATTTTGTCTTAATATTTTGTTTATCGTATTTTTTTTTTCATTCAGATGTAATTCTGTCTTGAGTAATGACTCTTATATGTATAGAATGTAGGGACATTTTGTGTTAGTATAGTCTATGAGGCTTTGGTCAGATAACGACCACTAGGATATCATAAAATCAAGTTAATCCAATTAGCACATAGGGAGGGAAAGTATGAAAATAATTACGATTGCTCTTTTTTAACTAACAACAGTGAAGAGTAAATGTGTTAAGGCTGTTTTTTTTTGTACAAATTAGATGTTCTTGAACTATATGTTCTTGAATTAGATGTTCTTGAACTAGATGTTTTTGAATTAGATGTTCTTGAACTAGATGTTCTTGAATAAGATGTTCTTGAACTAGATGTGTTGTTCTCTGTTATTTTATTGTATTTGTTAGAATGTTTCTTCATTGTGGCCAAGTCTTTGACGATGTGGCTTTTTTTCCCTTGCATTATTTTCAGGGTATTCTTACATGTTGTAATTTTTTTTTTCTTAATGGTAACTGGCCAAATTTAATTTTTAATACTTTCTTTTTAAACATGACTATTATGGTGGTAGAGCAACATGCGTGTTCGGCTGGGGTACCGACAATGACGGTTTCCAGTCCCCGTGAAGGCGAGGATTTCATCCTGGGGCCAGGGGTATCCGTGAGCCACCCAGCTCCGAATGAATACCTGACACTAGTTAGGGAAACAAAGGCGGCTGGGCATTGCGAGGAATCAGGATAGCCGTGGCCTTATAGCGCTGCGTCACTTGACAATATACTTGCATCGTCGGTGGCCGCAAAAATCTTTCGTAAAGAACGAGCGTCTGAATAGATTTGGCAAGACAACTCTCCAAATTTCATATTTAAATAAAACGTAAAATTCTTGTAATGTAAATCTAACTATTCCGTTACAATTTATTTTATCTCATCTGTTGTAAACTGAAGTAAGTTTATGTCTAGGCTTGAAGTTTTATTAGGGTTTTAAATGTTGACAGAGTTTTGATTTTTCTGATTTCCTCAGGCCACCCATGTAACGTCCGAATTCCGTGCAGGAAGAACGAGAATTTGTATGAATTTGATTTTATTTCATAAAACTAGGGCTGTTATAGATTAATTAAAATTTAATTGTTAACTTTTGAAAAATTTACGATTAATAAAATTAAATATTATGAAGTCATTAAACAGAAAATTTCAAGAAACACAATTTTGTTTTATTGAGTTATTTCCCTTGTCTTAAGACATTTTAAAAAAAACAAAAAAAAAAAAACAATATTCTGAACACATATTTTTTTTTTTAATTCACACAAGAAATGAAATAAGAGTTATGCATAGAATGGAGAAAAAAAACTGCATATTAACAATGGAAAAATATGATAAGTCTCATTTCTCCAAGGGTCCAATGAGTTGTCTATAATATATTTGAAAACTTATTACAATTAAAATCATTACTTTTTAATTAAGTTTTAAAAAAGAATCAGGATTTGTAATAAACATATTACACTTTTTAGTTTGACTTAATATTAAACTATGCAAACAAAAAAATCACTATAAATTTTTTTTAATATATTAATCAATAAAAATAACGGATTTAAGTTTTGGCAATAAAAAAAATAAACTTTGAAAAAAAAATAATCGCTATTTTTCGAATAAAATAATTTTATCGACAAAAAATTACCGATTTATCGAGAAATTAATCGTTAATTTCCGCGGCCCTACTAAAAAGTAAAGAAATATTGTTAATGTCAATATCTCGATATACATTTGAGTTACATATTGTATTATCATTTTCGTTTTGACTTTGGTCATGACAGACTGTCCAATCATTAATGACAATAGAATTAATGTGTAACAGCGACCAACAAATTTTAAAACATCTTTTTAAAAAAAAAATAGAATACATGAACACAAGACTTAAAACTCAAAATTCGTTTATTAGGCTTTTGTATAGACAACAATAAAATTATATTATT
This sequence comes from Radix auricularia, assembly GCA_002072015.1. Classification (NCBI taxonomy): domain Eukaryota; kingdom Metazoa; phylum Mollusca; class Gastropoda; family Lymnaeidae; genus Radix; species Radix auricularia. The sequence goes on along the minus strand of MUZC01000277.1, from coordinate 1,909,795 downwards.
TATAAGATAAAACGAGAAACCGTTAATAATTCTGGATGAGGTTGGCGATATTTCTGAAAAGCCATAAAGGATATAAATTTGTGCTACATAACGATTAATTAATCGTTAATTTCGATTAAAGCCAAAAAATTAAAAATTGTGATGTCATAAGTAGCACTTGTAAAACGTTCTTGTTGAAAATCTAAATAAAACTGTAATGTCTTCTTTTTGTGTCATTTTTTAACCAACTACGTACAAAGACAAGAGTGTTGATATTATTTGGTTCAAGTGATGAGCTGCCGTCTTAAAACCATTTTGGGCCCCTGGGCAAAGAAAGAGTGCTGCCACCACCCACCCCCACTCAGCAGCATGACTTAAGAATTTATGGATAACAATATTAAGCATAATGTATTATTTATTTTATTATCACTATACTAATTTCAACAAAATTGTTGTTAAAATACGCTGTATAGCTGCAACTATAATCAAAACTAAACAAGAAAAACAGAGAAAATAGATTTTATTTACATGTTTTATAGGATGACTTATGATATATCACACAAAAATTTACCAGTCCCAGCAACCCTCGGATGACTAGAGTGTTCCTCGTCGACTGGACGGACGAACGAACACAAAAAAAAATGTTATGCGCACAAAAACAGATGTTTGCTTATCTCTTTTTTTAAAAAAATAAGCACCATAAGATATCACACAAGGTCAAACAAATGTTTTAAAATTCTTATCGGAAAAATGTCAAAACGATACTTTAATATAACAAGAGTTTGCGACATTTCTTTTCAGAAAATTGTTTTAGTATCGGCTTCAGTATGTTCTTCAATGGTCTTCAGTATGTTATTTTCTATGGTCATGAGTGAAAGCCAGTTCAAACGATGCTGTCCCATTGTACTACGAAGCTGATTTTTTAGACTCATTAAATAATACTTTGACCTTTTTAATTCTTCAAGAATAGTACCAAAAACATGTTGTCCCACTAGTGAATTAAATTTTTGTTTTTTATGAGGTGATGAATTGTTTTCTCTATTTGAAATTAAAAAGTAAAAAAAAATATTTATTAATGTTTCAACCTACAACTTTCGTTTCCGAATTGTTCTCATGGCGAAGTTATAAATCAAGTCAGTAAAGCTAATTAAGGTTACAATAGTTCCTTTTCAATGCTCATTAGAGAAGGCATATTATTCTTGCTTGTCCCATGCAAATTCTAACTCATTTTTAAATTCTTTTCAACTTTATAAATGATTGCTCTCTGCTGCAGTTTGATGTCATCATTGAGACTTAGATGCAAAGTGCAATGTTACATTTGTAAAGGACTGTGTAAAATTTAGCTCACTCAAAAGCAGAAACATTTTAGCTCAGCGTACTTGCTTTGAGTTTCGTATTGTGCCACTTCCGTTTCCTTACCCCGTGCCTGGGGCTGAACAATAACTTTTTTTTTAATTTCTGAAAATTGAACTATTTTAAGACCTTGCATTACTTAATACAATTGTAAGCAATGTTCAAATTAATTATATTATTTTAGGCAAGCTATCTGCGAGTCTTAATATCTTTATAAACTTTAACAAATCAACTGGTCTTTATTTAATTAATTCATTTTTTTTTTGAAACGTTGGGTAAAATAGTCTTTGCTGGTCTATGTCGTTTAAATAATCTAATTTAAAGGCAACATTTCGAAGTCCAACACATAAAATTGCCTCGTGTACGAAAATTGTAAAAGTTTTCTAAAATTTACATACCTGTTAAAATCTCACAATAACTTCTACAGTAATCTCATCTTATGAATAACAGAAATTTCTTCTCAACTGTTTTTCTAAATAACATAGATACACATTTTGTATCACCAAAAACTTGCTGTCTGGTACTTTGACTTGAAGATTCTATTAAAGGGATGAGGTCTTCACATAAATTTCTAACAAATGTCAAAGCATCCTTAAAGTATTCATTAATTTCTTTGTGAGCAACTTCTGCTTAGCATTTTTACTAGCACTATACTTTCCAGCCATGAAGAAGAAGCATTAACTCATGATGATCCTTTGAAATCTATTTTTTTAAGATCGTCATTTATTAAAAATCATCTCAGAAATGTCATAAGCCGATTGACTTTTACTTCAGTGAAATATTTTAAAGACTCTACAATGTCTACTTCTTTATTTTCAATCGTAACATAGCCCACAACTGGACTTGTTTAGTTATTATGTGAATTATATGAAGAGCAATCGAATATAGTAGAACAATATTGGGCATCTTTTTAACTGAAAAAATGTGATTTTTTCGCGATCTATACCTCCTAAAATTGCTATGACCTCAGTTTGAATTTTAGATTACACTTTTTTTAAAAAACGTTTTTCTCATACAATGTTCTGGGAGTGCTAGGTTGTACTTGGCAAGCAAATTCATTGGTTACGGAATATTCCCTTTATTTACAATGGTATTGTCCTCTCAATTCCTCTCTGTGACGGAAAAAAGCAAATTTAAATTTGCCAGGAATTAATAATGTAAAATATTTTAACAAAAACGCCCTAACCCTTGTTTTTTTTTCTTGTTCAACTTATTGTTTTTCTTTGTCAATTCTTTTTTTACTATTTATGATATTTTCCAATTTCAAAAAACGTTGTAATTGTTGAGCACTTGTTCCTGGGTGACTACGCTTGGATATATGCGTGCAATTCTGTTCATTATTTTTGTTGATGCTTCAAATCAAAGGATATTTTTTTTAATGTTTTGGTGGAATAAACCATGTAAGTAGGCCTACATTTTTTTCAGTAGTTTATTTAAATTAAAATTAAACTTGAATCAATTCTATATACCAGAACCATTTTGTCATTTTCGTACAGTAATTCAACTCAGCTGTTCTCCACTTCAATAGTATTAGTATCAGAAGATTTAAGATTCATAAGTGAATTTGTAGTCCTGTCATTTTAAACTTTCACAAAAATAATATAGTTCCTTTATTTCTTTGAATTTTTTTTTTTATCTTTGCTTTTATTTTCTTTTAATAAACTCTATTTTAACGCTTTTCATTTTTGAAGTTATTTAACGAGGAATTAGCCGCCCCGCCTTCCCATTTTACATACATGTGCCGCTCCGAGCTTGCCTCATGTTCCATGTACAATAAGTTTTGCTTTTACAAAACTGTCAAATTGTACGAATGATTCAAGCTATCACTACTTCAGTGTTACATTATCATACTACTTAAGTACTTTTCAGTACTGTAGCATTAGTATCAGAAGAATTTATATCCAATAAGAAATTTGTAAGTTTTGACATTTGAAAAGTTCTCATACCATAGCATCGTTCATCTATTTCTGTTATTAATGTTTCATTTTGTCTTTATTTTATTTTGATAAAAAAAAGTCGACTTTCTTATAATTTTTTTCTTAAAAACAAATTAAAGACCAGGAATTTGCCGCCCCTGGCCAAGTGCAGCCCGGGGCATTTGCCCCCCCCCCTTTCGCTAAGCCTCTGCGTAAACACTCAACAATATGTATATATATGATATGATTTACTTGTAAAAAGTAATACATTTGAAAGAATATTTTAATCCAATTTGAATTTCTACGAAAATGAACACTTACTCTAAATTATCTCCTTTGTCATATAGGCTTTGTCATATAATGGTGGAAATCTATTAATAAAAATATTGTGGACAGATTTAATTAAAAAATTTATAAGAGATACGAGTCAACATCTAAATGCAGGAAATGTCTTATCGGCTTTATCTTATCTGCTACAGACGCTTCTGCTTGTTAATTCTTCGTTAATTTAAGACAGCGTATTGGACTTGAACAAGAAAAAGTTTCGAAATTTTACTATGCTAAAAATTTAGAAAACTTATTGATTCTTGTGTATTTATGCTTCTAAACATTGTTCGGCTAAAATGTCGTCTAAAAATAGAACATTTGAAAGAGTTATGTGCCTTTAATGTGTCTTCTTCGACTGCAGTATTGGACTTGGGAAATCCCATTTTTCTTAAAAAAATTAATGTCATTTATATGCCGTACCTTGTAACTTATAGATCTATACAAACATAATGTAAATGAATTAATTGAAATATATTATAGTGGGGTTTATTTTTACTATTTCAATTTAATTAAAGCATGGTGATTTTTTGTACGCACTGATGCATGGGCTATGGTGCGAAATGTGTCTATCTTATTTTTAAAATCCATCAGATATTTTCTTGAAGCATATTGTGGAATGGGTAGAAAAACTGCAATTGAAGAAGATGTAGTCTAGGTGTGTTTTATTTTTTAATTTTCAAAGTATTAGCTACAACTACATTGAAATCTAATTGTGGCATTTAGTCCTCCATTGGTCCTCTTGTAGTTCATTCACATTTGGTCCTCCTATTTGCAAAGATGCAAACATTTCATGCACGTTATCAAAAACAAATTGTTTAATTTTGCCTTGATTGCTTTGAACAAAATGCTAATTATTTAGTCTATAAGAAGGTTCATGTGAACATGTGTAATTATTTAGTCTATAAGAAGGTTCATGTGAACAAACGTAATTATTTAGTCTCTCAGAAGGTTCATGTGAACAAACGTAATTATTTAGTCTCTCAGAAGGTTCATGTGAACAAGTGTAATTATTTCGTCTATAAGAAGGTTCATGTGAACAAGTGTAATTATTTAGTCTCTCAGAAGGTTCATGTGAACAAGTGTAATTATTTAGTCTATAAGAAGGTTCATGTGAACAAGTGTAATTTTCCAACGTCAAAGATTTTGGTCAATGTTGGAAATTTAAGAACTGAAATAAAAATTTTTGGCTATTGTTTGTTTGTTTTAGTTGTTTTTCCTCCAAAATATGTGCTGCTACGAAATAGTCACACTTGTTAGTGCTTCTGCAAAGTATACAATGAACATTATTGGTAAAAATTGCTTTTGAAATATAATATATTATTTTAATTTGGTGTGTAGTTATTGCATAAATGTTGTTGTTGTTTTTTTTAATGGTTTCAGATATTGTGGCATATGGTTTAATAAGGGCAAATGTCAGGCAAAATGAAGTTGTGAATAGTTACAGACGTTGCCGCCAAACGTTTCTTAAAACTTGCGATCTTTAATGAAAACGATACAAGAGATATTTCCTCTCTTCGATATTTCTAAACAACATACTTCCCTTTTATAAATGCCAATAGGCTATAAAAACTCAGTAAGTAAATGTCCAAAACTCTTAATCATACCAATAGGCTATAATAACTCAGTAAGTAAATGTCCAAAACACTTAATCATACCAATAGGCTATAATAACTCAGTAAGTAAATGTCCAAAACTCTTAATCATACCAATAGGCTATAATAACTCAGTAAGTAAATGTCCAAAACTCTTAATCATAACCGGTTGGAGGATATCGATTGTGTTTACAGACAGATCTCAAAATTCTATCAATTATTCCGGCAATTTTCGCTGCCCCACAGTCTTAGATTTAACACTCACTTCAGTCAGTCGCTGCCCCACAGTCTTAGATTTAACACTCACCTCAGTCAGTCGCTGCCCCACAGTCTTATATTTAACACTCACCTCAGTCAGTCGATGCCCCACAGTCTTAGATTTAACACTCACCTGAGTCAGTCGCTGCCCCACAGTCTTAGATTTAACACTCACCTCAGTCAGTCGCTTCCCTATAGTCTTAGATTTAACACTCACCTCAGTCAGTCACTGCCCCACAGTCTTAGATTTAACACTCAACTCAGTCAGTCGCTGCCCCACAGTCTTAGATTTAACACTCACCTCAGTCAGTCGCTGCCCCACAGTCTTAGATTTAACACTCACCTCAGTCAGTCGCTGCCCCACAGTCTTAGATTTAACACTCACCTCAGTCAGTCGCTGCCCCACAGTCTTAGATTTAACACTCACCTCAGTCAGTCGCTGCCCCACAGTCTTAG
>MUZC01000277.1:1880106-1890642 GCA_002072015.1 Radix auricularia | reverse complement strand
ACACACAGCCCCTGCCATCATACACACACCCCATGTCATCATACACACAGCCCCTGCCATCATACACACAGCCCCTGCCATCATACACACAGCCCCTGCCATCATACACACAGCTCTGCCATCACACACACAGCCCCTGCCATCACACACACAGCCCCTGCCTTCATACACACAGCCCCTGCCTTTATACAACAAAGCATTTGTGTACAACTCCAATCCTACCTCTATGCACCTAGAAACTTCCTTTATACACACAAAACTGTCTTCATACACTAGAGATTAGAAACAAAACACAATGTTGCACTTCATCTATGGTTCAATCTGTAAAGTAAAAACTTTTTTAAAAGATTTTTGTTAAATTCACTTAAAAACATGCAGTTATTCAATTATCTACACGCCCCTAGATCTCAAACGGCTTGGCCCTCACCCTCCTCGCAACTCTCTAGCTATGCCAGTGCCATAAAGAATATTAAAGTAAATATTATTGTAAAAGACTCTGTTTTGCTTTAGCTCAGGGGTCTCCTCCTCATACGGCCCTTGGGGACCTTTACATCTTTTTTTAAAATAATAAATTAATAAATAAATAATAATTAAAAAGATATAATTTTTACGTATAGTTTACAACAAAACTGTGTGTAGGTAGCGGTCCCCAAGCTGCTGTTTGACATTTAATGCGGTCTTTCGGGAAAACAGTTTGGAGACCCCTAGTCTCGCTTGATAAAATAATAAAATGAATATAATTTCATAGCCAACTAAATTGTTATCTATCAGTTATCTGTACAGGATGAATATGTATGGTTTAAAAAGAATAAATGCAATAGACGAATCTGGTACTTGTCTTTAAAATATTTCTGAGATGATCAACTAACTCTAGACCTAGACAACTAAACCAATTTTTAGATGGCTGTCACCTTGAAGATACATATTCATGTTCGAAATATAAGCAATCACTCAGTTTAAACATAATAGTCATCAGCATACAAGATTTTTCACTAGATGATAGTCTTTTTAAAAATAATACAAAATTTAACGCAATTTAATAATACGCCTTAATGTGATTTTTTTAAAAGACGTACCGATTTAAGGCTACGGGCTTATGTCGTTGTGGGATTTCCAATAATGACTTTTAATTCTAAACGAGGAAGTAAAATCAAGAAAAATGGACCTATTTTTCTTGGTCATTTTTAAAGTTTCTCAACAGGAACTAAAGTTAGAAACGTAGTATAATCTATAGAATTATAATTAAATCAGAACAAGATCTTACACAAGAGACTTAGATGACTTGATAAAATGGGAAACTAACTGAAGTATGTCTTTCCACACAGAAAAGTGTCAACTGTTTTAGAATAACAAAGAAAGAGAAACAAATAAATTAAAAATATTTCATTCATATAAAAGAACTAACTCAAACTCAGATGCAAAATACTTAGGAGTAATAATAAATGAGAAACTATCATGGAATTCCCATGTCAATTATTACAAAAACAAACAAAATCTTAGGCTTTATTTTTTTATAACTCTAAAGAATGTAATAGAGATATATAAAACTAAAATGAAACATCACTTTGTACTAGAATCTGTATCTTCTGTATGGGACCCATCCACCAAAGAAAATATTGATAAACTAGAACAAATTCAAAATAGAGCTGCAAGAATCATTACTTGATAACGCAGCTTTGTTCTGAACTCAATTGACAACGGCCCATTTAAAGTGTAAGAAAATGAACTATCAACCAAATGACGTAATCTCAGGAGCGGCGTTTGAAGATGGCAACTGGGGCGACTGCCCCAGGCCCCGCGCTCAGGTAGGCCCCGCGTTTCGGTCCTGAACATGTCTCGTCCTGGTTAATAGCCTATACATGTAGAGCCAAAGAGTGGATGGTAGAACGTATGCTGGAGACGATAGTAAAGAAACGAAAGAGGCACTCTTGTAATCCTTTTTGAAGGTCAAATTCCGTAGCGTAGCTCTAGACGTATTTGAAAGCATTACACCGTTAGCGGAAAATAGGTCAGATGTACCATTCAGCCAATCCCCTTTATTTGTGTACACGTCATTCACAATATATTTACTAAAATAGTTATTTTTAGAAAAATGTGTCATCGGAATGGCAGTGTCTCGGTAGTGGTGCGATCAGAAACATTAATTAGCGTCATCAAAGTGATTCTCTGTACGATATCAACATGAGTGGAAGAGATCGCGATAGATTTTGCAAATATAACTCAGGCGCAGAAAAAGCTAAAAAAAAAACGCAAGCTAAGAGAAGAATTCGACAGAAGTCAAAAGGGAGCACTGGATAAGAACTTTCCAAAACAAGCCGATAAACAAGATTTTGATTGTTCTGCGGTTGCTGCTGTGGACTCTACCATAGCGACCACTGGTAATGATACAAGTGACAGTGATTGTTGCGAATCTACCACCGCGCCATTATTGGATATGAAGTCACCACACTGTAAAGTTAGCGACAGTGAAAGCGGCTTTAGAGAAGTTGTTTCTGCAGAGAACAATTTATTCCCAGGTATCGCAAAAGACATCTACGATTCGAGTAATTGGGAACATTTAACCTGTGCTTTACGTGATTTGCTGGTTGAAAAAGGGCCAATCAGGTTACCCGATGACCATGAATATCTAACAAACGAAGAAAACATGCATTTTTCAAACAACCATTACATTCGAAAGATGTCAAACGGAGAACTTGTGGACAGACGATGGTTGAGTTACTCTCAATTAAAAGACGCAGCATATTGTTTCTGTTGCAAGCTCTACGGGACATCTTCCGATGGAAAATTGGCAAACGAAGGCTGTAATGATTGGAGGCATCTTGGTGAAAAACTGAGAGCATACGAGATATGTGGAGCACATCAAAAGCATGCAAAAGTGGCTTGAAGCTCAAAAGCGGATGTCAAGGTCCGATGGAAGAGACAAAATGATGCGGGAACAGATCGAGAACGAAAAGCTTCATTGGCGCGGAGTCCTGACAAGAATCCTGGCTGTTGTGCAGTATCTTGTAGAGCATAACAGCGCGTTTCGTGGAAAGACAGAAAAACTTTATGATCAGAACAATGGCAACTTTTTAGGCTTGATTGAGATGCTGGCGAAATTTGATCCAGTTATGGAAGAGCACGTTCGTCGCATCAAAGATGAAGAAACACACGATCATTATATTGGACATCAGATTAAGAATGAACTCATCGAGTTAATGGGGTCTGAAGTAAAGAAGATAATCATTGATAAGCTGAAACTTGCTAAATATTTCTCAGTTATACTTGGTTGTACGCCTGACGTAAGCCACAAAGAACAGATGTCTCTGATAGTGCGCTTTGTAGATACGTCACAACCTGATGTAAAAGTAGTGGAACATTTTATACAATTTTTTTATTGTTGAAGACACTACAGGCAAAGGGTTGCTGGAGTCTCTGATAGCAGAAATCAGGAAACTTGGCTTAAATATTGATGACTGTCGAGGACAGGGATATGACAACGGCTCTAATATGAAGGGAAAACACGAAGAAGTCCAAACCCATATCCTTCGCTTGAATAGTCGCGCATTTTTCACACCATGCGGCTGCCACAAACTTAATCTTGTGTTAGGAGATATGGCCAAATCCAGCTCACAAGCGATGTCAGTTTTTGGAGTTTTACAACGAATTTACGTGATGTTTGCTGCTTCACCAGCGAGATGGAAGATTTTGATGGAGACTGTCCCTTACGTCACTACAAAATCGTTGTCAGACACATGATGGGAATGCCGCATTGAAAGTGTGAAAGTGTTGTCAGACACACGATGGGAATGTCACATTGAAAGTGTGAAAGTGTTGTCAGACACACGATGGGAATGCCGCATTGAAAGTGTGAAAGCGTTGCGGTACCAAATGAGTGAAATAAGAGATGCCCTGTTTACTGTAGCAGATGAGACCAGAGATCCTACGGTAAAAGCTGAAGCAGAGTCCCTTGCAAATTTTGAAGTGGGAAATCTTGAGCTCATCCTTGCCACTGTCATATTGTATGACCTTCTTTTCGCTGCTAATACTGTGAGCAAAATGCTGCAATCAGCTGATATGCAACTTGATGTCGCAATTCAACAAGTTAAAGGACTCGTATCTTTCCTAACAAAGTATCGAGACAATGGTTTTCATTCTGAAATGATTACTGCAAAGGAAATTGCAAGCTCAATGGATGTGGAACAAATATTTAAACATAGAAGAAACAGACGAAGGGAGAGGCAGTTTTACTATGAAAGTAGGGAGGAAGCAACGTTATCACCTGAGGAGGCATTCAGAACGGGATACTTCTTGTCCATTGTGGACCAGGCAATCACTTCCATGAACACGCGGTTTGAACAACTTCAACAATACGATGACCTCTTCGGATTTCTGTACAACGTAATCATGATGTGACGATTAAATGATGAAGACTTGTTAAAATGTTGTATGGACCTTGACTTAGCATTGCGCTCAGTGAGGTCACAAGATTTGGACGGAGCAGATTTGTGTGTGCGGAACTCAAAATATTTCGAGAAATTGTGCCTGAACGTGTAGGTACAGCCATACAGTGCCTTCAGTACCTGTGGACTGTGCGGGATTCCTTTCCAAACACCGCGGTGGCGTACAGAATCTTGCTGACCGTTCCTGTGACCGTCGCAAATGCCGAGATAAGTTTCTCCAAACTGAAGTTAATCAAAAACTATCTGAGATCAACCATGTCCCAAGAGAGGCTTTGCAGTCTGGCAATTCCATCAATCGAAAAAGACGTTGCCACAAATTTGGACTACAAAAATCTGATCAACGAATTCTCCGCAAGGAAGGCAAGAAAAGTGAACTTTCGCCTGTGAGTGGTAAGTGGTTTACTAACTGGACATAAGAAGAAACCACGGAACTGGACATCTATTAGTGGAAAACAGTCATAAAACATGCATGTCTGTCAAATGTTAATTACCACATGGCTAATAATACGTGATTCACTATTGTAATAAGTTAGGGTCAAGGTATCCTGCATTTCGACATCCACAGTTCACTTTCAATTAGCAAAACGTATTATTTTGCAATATGTCTGCCAATAAATTGCATTTTAAATCCCGTCGTAATGGCACAACATTTTTCGATGAGAATAAACCGTTGTTTATAGACCAGAGAAAATAATGAACTTGTAATAATTTAATACACGCGGTATTAAAATTACACAATAATCAAGATATTTCACATTTTTAAATACCATAGCATACTGGTGCTTAGCGATCTTTACTAGTACTCTGGCCCCGCGGGGTCATTGCTAGCACTAGGCCCCGCGCTTACCTAACGCCGCCACTGCGTAATCTTAGTGATAGCAAGAAGCGGTGACGTCCATTAGTCGAGCTGGATCCTAACATGTGTTCTGACACTTGAGGCTTCAATGAGAGATGGTGAAAACAAGTGACAAGGTGTGAGACAATTTTCGAGGGGGAAAGCTCATAGTTATTCGTTGACAATCAGCCACCCACACAAATACATTTAAAAATGTGAAGGGTTTATTTTGTGTAGAGGAAGTTTGAGACCCTGAGAAAATTTGTAGCAGTATGAGAGCAAGTGAGAAAAGGCTCGAACTTGAACACATAATAGCCCTTGTCATGAACGTATGTGGGCCCTTGCCATGAACGTATGATTGCCCTTGCCATGAACGTAAGTGGGCCCTTGTCATGAACATATGATGGCCCTTGCCATGAACGTATGATGGCCCTTGCCATGAACGTATGTGGGCCCTTGACATGAACGTATGATGGCCCTTGTCATGAACGTATGTGGGCCCTTGCCATGAACGTATGATGGCCCTTGCAACGTATGATGGCCCTTGTCATGAACGTATGTGGGCCCTTGCCATGAACGTATGATGGCCCTTGCCATGAACGTATGATGGCCCTTGCCATGAACGTAAGTGGGCCCTTGCCATGAACATATGTGGGCCATTGCCATGAACGTATGATGGCCCTTGCAATGAACGTATGTGGGCACTTGCCATGAACGTATGGTGGCCCTTTCCATGAGCGTATGATTGCCCTTGCCATGAACGTATGATGGCTCTTGCCATGAACGTATGTGGGCCCTTGCCATGAACGTATGATGGCCCTTGCCATGAACGTATGATGGCCCTTGTCATGAACGTACGATGGCCCTTGTCATGAACGTCCGTGGGCCCTTGAGATGAACGTATGTGGGCCCTTGTCATGAACGTATGATGGCCCTTGCCATGAACGTCGGTGGACCCTTGTCATGAACGTACGATGGCCCTTGCCATGAACGTACGATGGACCTTGCCATGAACGTACGATGGCCCTTGCCATGAACGTACGATGGCCCTTGTCATGAACGTCCGTGGACCCTTGTCATGAACGTCCGTGGACCCTTGTCATGAACGTACGATGGCCCTTGTCATGAACGTACGATGGCCCTTGTCATGAACGCATGATGGCCCTTGCCATGAACGTATGATGGTGTCACATGATAGTAATTAATATATTATTAATAGAAAGAGATCACATGACGAATGAATGTTAGAGGGCGCCAGTGGTAGTTAAAAATTGAGCAAGAAGTGTGCATGGAGTCGGCATGGCTCTTCACTGGTGTTATTCATGTACAAAGTGTAATTAGTGTTAGTGTTAAATTAAAGTTTTATAGTTGACAAAGGACTCTTGTGTTTCCATAGAAGTTGGAGTTTGTCAGTGATGTACGCCTACAAGCAGTGGCGTAGCTAGGGGGGAGGAGGGGGCGGTTCGCCCCGGGCGGCACTCATTCAAAGGGTGGCATTTTTGGGCATTTGAAAAATAAACCCAGCCATTTCCGAAAACCGCCCCTTTTCTTTTGAAGGGGGAAAATCATAGTAAAACAAAAATAATCTCAATTTTGAGGTTGAATTAGCGGATTCGTGCAACATTTGTTTGATTACATATTACGCAAAACAGATTAAAAATTTAAAATCGCGCAAAAAAGGTAATTATTTGTTTGCAAAATGAAGCGGTATGCGTCACAGATGGCGATTTTATAAGAAAACTGCACAAAAACAACACATCACCGCTGGTCCGAATATATGTATTATTAATATCGCACGACAGTTTTAGCGTGGAATTTCGACATTCGCAGAATGATGCACTAACAAGTACCTGCATGACATAGTGGTTCAAATATTGTGTTTAAATTGCAAGTAGTCAATTATATTACAGTTTCAGGTTTTATAAAATTATTATAAGGCAACTTATTAAAAATTAAATTAACTTTTTTTTTCATGCAAGTAACACATATAGCTTGTATTTTTCATTAATATACGGTTATTCATTAAAATGAACGATTATTCATTTCTCCGTTAATAAACACCACAATAACATAAATAATTCCGAAAAAGACATACTTAAAAATGTTAAGCGTCTTGGAAAATTGACATATGAAGTAACTAGTAAAACGAGATCAGGTGCTGGAATTTTACTCAGTTCATGGCAATCTTTTACTTTTCTATGATATCTTTTTTAAATTAATGCAAACTATGCAAACCAATTTGATGAAACAAAGAAATGTGCTAATACAAAACACTGTTACAGAGAGTAGGACATATCGACTGGATAAGTAGATACCAAGTTAAAATTAGAAAAATATGGGTGAGGAAAATTCAGAAGACGTGGTTCTATCTTTAGAGCAAGAAGTACAACGAAAAATGTTTTTATCCATAGATGTAATTATAAAAGAAAATAAAAGAACGAGGTGATGAATTACATGTCCTTGCAAGAAAATAATTGTGTATAATACTATGCCATCTAGGATTCTAAATGAAGAATTTGAACATCAATTAAATTTCTTTATTTACGTTGATAAAGAAATGTTCGAGATTGAAAGAGAAAGGATCCAGATTTTTATGGCAGTACACGGGGCCGTCTTAGCTATTGCGGGACCCTATGCAGCTTAGTATACCAAACTGATTGCGTGAGCCCTAGTTTGGGTAGGGATAAGGTAATAAGGATAATAAGTGAAAATTAAGATAGGTTGGGCCTATGAAAGCGCTGGGCCCACTAAGACCGCATAGGTTGCAGGAGCCTAAGACCAGCCCTGGCTGTACCTACACTACAAGGTTGCAGGAGCTTAAGACCAGCCCTGGCTGTACCTACACTACAAGGTTGCAGAAGCCTAACACCAGCCCTGGCTGTACCTACACTACAAGGTTGCAGGAGCCTAAGACCAGCCCTGGCTGAACCTACACTACGAGAAGAGAAATTGTGTTTTAAAAAAAGAGGGGAAATACCCTCTTGATCTATTAAAATATATTTAACAGTAAATATTGGAAAATTCTTTATCCAACATTACAATTTTGCTAAGAATTTTTTTTAAACAATTGCTATCAGTGCTATCAGTGTATCTAGTTGTAAAAGGTGCTTCTCCAAACTGAAGTTGAAAAAAAATATTTTCGAACCACAATAAGTGATTTAAGACTACAAAATCTTGCAATATTGTCCATAGAACATGATATTACAAATAATATAAATGTTTCGACTATGAAAGTTAGGTGAGTAAGTTACATTATAAATAATTTTAAAAAATATGTCTACATACTGATGTATACAATTTCTATTTTTATTTTTAAAAAATCATTTATTTATAATTAAAAAAAATAAAAGCATATTAATTGTTAATGTTTTGGGGTGTAAATTTGGAACATTTTTTGTCTCATTGGAGGGGGGGGGGGCTGTGACCCTATAACTCTGGCCTTCAAAACAATTATCTTTTATTTTTATAAATGTGTATTGATATGTATATCATCGTATGCGGCCTCTTTTATTACTGCTTACATAAATAGGGCATGGAATGGTAAAATTGTTCCCCACCTTTTACAATGTACTTCGTTTCAATTGCAGTTATTTATTCATGCTTATTAATTTATAAAAACCATCATATGATTAACTTAAAAAAGAGGCCGTCCATAAATGACGTCACGTGATTTCGGCGGATTTTTTACCCCCCCCCCCCCCCCCCCCCCCCCCCCCCCGGCCCCCTCGTCATACGGCGTCACGAAACAAAAACTTAGACCCATTCTTCAATGTGACGTGACAAAGTCCCCCATCCCACCATACAAATGGTATTTTGTATTTGAAAATGAGCATGTTTAAAATCATTTTTTGTTTGTTGGTCATTTAAATATGTTTTTAGTTTAAGGTTGCACTCTAATATCGTAACACGCGTGTAACCACGTCAAACGCCATTCAATAAAGTTTGGGTAATCATATATTTCAGTGTGGCTTTTATTTAAAGATGCAGGTTTTGAATGACATAAATTGTGTGACCCCCCCCCCCCAGTGCGTGACGTCATTTATGGGCGGCCCTTAAAAGGGCGGCATATTGGAGACCGCCCCGGGCGGCAAAAGCTCTAGCTACGCCACTGCCTACAAGTGTGAGTTCTCACGAGAAGATTAAGTTTCGCTCTGGAATAATATACAAGTAATAAGTCACACTCAATATCATACATTAAGAGTGTAAGAGACAAAACGTTACATTTGGTGTAAGCCGTTACATCTATTGTAAGACGTGACAGATGGCCCGTGCCATAAACGTATGATGGCCCTTGCCATGAACGTATGATGGCCCTTGCCATGAACGTCTGATGGCCCTTGCCATGAACGTCTGTGGGCCCTTGCCATGAACATATGTGGGCCCTTGCCATGAACGTATGTGGGCCCTTGCCATGAACATATGTGGGCCCTTGCCACTTGCCATTAACATATGTGGGCCCTTGCCAGGGACGTATGTGGGCCCTTGCCATGAACGTCTGATGGCCCTTGCCATGAACGTATGATGGCCCTTGTCATGAACGTCTGTGGGCCCTTGCCATGAACGTACATGGGCCCTTGCCATGAACGTCTGTGGGCCCTTGCCATGAACATATGTGGGCCCTTGCCATGAACGTATGTGGGCCCTTGCCATGAACATATGTGGGCCCTTGCCACTTGCTATTAACATATGTGGGCCCTTGCCATGAACGTATGTGGGCCCTTGCCATGAACGTCCGTGGGCCCTTGCCATGAACGTATGATGGCCCTTGCCATGAACGTCTGTGGGCCCTTGCCATGAACGTATGATGGCCCTTGCCATGAACATATGTGGGCCCTTGCCATGAAGGTCTGTGGGCCCTTGCCATTCATGTATGCTGGCCCTTGCCAAGAACGTATGATGGCCCTTGCCATGAACATATGTGGGCCCTTGCCATGAAGGTCTGTGGGCCCTTGCCATTCATGTATGATGGCCCTTGCCATGAACGTATGATGGCCCTTGCCATGAACATATGTGGGCCCTTGCCATGAACGTATGTGGGCCCTTGCCATGAACGTATGTGGGCCCTTGCCATGAACGTCCGTGAGCCCTTGCCATGAACGTACATGGGCCCTTGTCATGAACATACGTGGGCCATTTCCATGAACATAGGTGGGCCCTTGCCATGAACGTACGTGGGCCCTTGCCATGAACATACGTGGGCCCTTGCCAGGAACATAGGTGGGCCCTTGCAATGAACGTACATGGGCCCTTGCCATGAAC
>MUZC01000277.1:1846442-1879179 GCA_002072015.1 Radix auricularia | reverse complement strand
TGGGCCCTTGCCATGAACGTACATGGGCCCTTGCCTTGAACATAGGTGGACCCTTGCCATGAACATAGGTGGGCCCTTGCCATGAGCATAGGTTGGGCCCTTGCCATGAACATACGTGGGCCATTGCCATAAACATAGGTGGGCCCTTGCCATGAACATAGGTGGGCCCTTGCCATGAACGTACATGGGCCCTTGCCATGAACGTACATGGGCCCTTGCCATGAACATACGTGGGCCCTTGCCATGAACATACATGGGCCCTTGAAATGAACGTACATGGGCCCTTGCCATGAACATACGTGGTCCCTTGCCATGAACATACATGGGCCATTGCCATGAACGTACATGGGCCCCTGCCATGAACGTACATGGGCCCTTGCCATGAACATAGGTGGGCCCTTGCCATGAACATAGGTGGGCCCTTACCATGAACGTACATGGGCCCTTGTCATGAACGTACATGGGCCCTTGCCATGAACAAAGGTGGGCCCTTGCCATGAACGTACGTGGGCCCTTGCCATGAACATACATGGGCCATTGCCATGAACGTACATGGGCCCTTGCCATGAACGTACATGGGCCCTTGCCATGAACGTACATGGGCCCTTGCCATGAACATAGGTGGGCCCTTGCCATGAACATAGGTGGGCCCTTGCCATGAACATAGCTTGGGCCCTTGCCATGAACATACGTGGGCCATTGCCATGAACATAGGTGGGCCCTTGCCATGAACATAGGTGGGCCCTTGCCATGAACGTACATGGGCCTTTGCCATGAACGTACATGGGCCCTTGCCATGAACATACGTGGGCCCTTGCCATGAACATACATGGGCCATTGCCATGAACGTACATGGGCCCTTGCCATGAACGTACATGGGCCCTTGTCATGAACGTACATGGGCCCTTGCCATGAACAAAGGTGGGCTCTTGCCATGAACGTACGTGGGCCCTTGCCATGAACATACATGGGCCATTGCCATGAACGTACATGGGCCCTTGCCATGAACGTACATGGGCCCTTGCCATGAACATAGGTGGGCCCTTGCCATGAACGTACGTGGGCCCTTGCCATGAACGTACGTGGGCCCTTGCCATGAACGTGCATGGGCCCTTGCACGTACACAAAAGTGAGCCCTTTCAAAAAAGTGGGCACTTGCACAAGCCCAAAAGTGCGCCTTTTTACATGCTCAAACGTGGCCTCTTATTATTTGCACACCCGCACACAATCATTCATTCCTCCTTCTCTATCCTTGTTCCAAATAAATAGAAATTTGTAGGGATCAATATTCAAAATAATGATAACCAGATATTTCAGAAATCTTTCCATTTTCCAGAACGAAATCCTGGTCTCACATATCCCTGCTTTGACCAACGCTTGCCCCAGACACTCCAGTTTATTTATATCTCAACTTATATATCCGGCATCCTTCCGTCTCGCGAGACGATGGTGCATCACCGTTGGGTTGGGTTGCATTTCCTCGAGTGACTGTGCAGTCCTATCCTTGAGTGACAGTCTTTGCCACAGTTTTTACACACGAGTTCTGTGCTTCCAAATGTTTTGGCCTTTCTCCTAGCTCTTCTGTCTGCAGCCTCCTCCATTCTTCGCTCCTCGGCTACTATGACGCCCTCTTTGACAACTGTGCGCCACGTAGATCGGTCTTCTGCCTTACACTCCCAGTCACTTGTATGTATTTTGGCTGCTTTCATGTCCCTTTGACAGACATCTTTAAATCGCAAGCGTGGGCGACCTGTTTTCCTCTTTCCTGAAGCAAGTTCACCATATAGGAGGTCCTTCGGGATGCGGCCGGGGCTCATTCTTTTGACATGTCCTAGCCACCTCAGGCGTCTTTCACTAAGAATTGAGAACATGCTTTGGGTATTGGCACGCGTTAGTACCTCACTATTAGGCACTTTTTCTTGCCATTTAATACCAAGGATGCGGCGCAAGCATCTCAAATGGAAGCTGTTAAGCTTACGCTCTTGTGATGTATAAGTGGTCCATGTCTCGCTCCCATATAGTAGTGTACTGATGACACAGGCTCGATAGACGCACAGTTTGGTTTTCTCCGTTAGCTTGGTGTTTTGCCAGACCCGCTTATTTAGTTTAGCCATTGTTGCGGCTGCCTTGCCAATTCTGCTGTTTATTTCTTCTTCAATGGACAGTGTATTGGAGACCTTGGATCCCAAGTAGGTGAAGCTGTCCACAACCTCCAAGTTTTCATTATCGATATTTATGGTAGGAGGAGGTCGAGTGTCTTGGGCCATGATGTTTGTCTTTTTCAAGCTGATTTGCAGACCAAATTCTTTGCAGGCATTGGAGAAGCTTGACACGAGTTGTTGCAAACCAGATTCTGTATGTGCTGTTAGTGCCGCATCATCCGCAAATAGTAGCTCTCGAATTAGGACATCCGTCGTTTTGGTCTTGGCTCGGAGGCGGGCAGTGTTGAAAAGTCCTCCATCAGCTCTGGTATGTAACCAGATTCCCTCACTGCTATCCTTGAATGCGTATCGAAGAAGTACAGAGAAGAATATTGCGAAGAGTGTTGGTGCGAGTACACAACCTTGTTTAACTCCGCTGCTGACAGGGAAGGCCTCTGACTTAGCTCCATCGAACTGTACTGTGCCAAGCATATTTTCATGGAACTGTCTGATGATGGCAAGTAGGTGAGGGGGACATCCAATTTTTGCCAGTATTTGGAATAGCCCGTTGCGACTGACTAAGTCGAAGGCTTTTGTAAGGTCCACAAATGCAATGTATAGTGGCATCTGCTGCTCTCTGCATTTTTCCTGGAGCTGTCGTATGGAGAACACCATGTCTATGGTAGACCGACCGGACCGGAAACCACACTGAGATTCTGGATAGACGCGGGATGCTAGGCTTTGTAAACGTTTTAGTATAACGCGGGCAAAGGTCTTTCCTACAATACTAAGGAGTGAAATGCCGCGATAATTATTGCAATCACTCCTATCACCTTTGTTTTTATATAGTGTCACTATATTTGCATCCTTTAGGTCTTGGGGGATGTAGCCCTGTTCCCAGCAGAGGGACAGAATCTCGTGCAATGGTTGGAGTAAAGCTGTCTTGCCACTCTTTAGAACCTCTGGTGGTATTCCATCATTCCCAGGCGCTTTTCCACAAGCTAGACTGTCAATTGCTTTGCTCAGCTCTTCCTGTGTGGGCACGACATCAAGTTCTTCCATGAGTGGCATATCTGGGATGTCATCTAGAGCGGTGCTGGAGACTGTGGTAACTGTTGAATACAATTCCAGATAATGCTCAACCCACCGTTTTAGCTGTGCTGCCTGGTCTTGAATAATTTCTCCATTTTTGGACTTTAGGGGAGCAGCTTTTGACGTCAAGGGGCCCGTTGCCTTTTTGATGTTTTCGTACATGACTTTTGCATTGCCCATGTCTGCAGCTGATTGTATACTGGAACAGAGCTTAAGCCAGTAGGTATTGACACATTTACGTGCAACCTTTTGGGCAAGTGACTTAGCTGTTTTTAAAGCATGCAAATTGTCAGGTGTAGGCTTTTCCTTGTAAGCCATAAGAGCTTTCCTTTTTGCTTCAGTGACGGGTTTCATCTCGTCCCAATGTTCATCAAACCAGTCCGTGTTTTTGTGAGATTTTTTGCCAAAGGCTTGTATTGCGGATGTATAGATTGTGTCTCTCAGTTGCGTCCATTTGGAGTCAATGGTGACGCATGGGGACATCTTTGAGAGACTTTCCTTCACCTTGTCTTTGAACAGCTGCGCTATCGCAGGGTCTTTCATGCAGGAGGTATTGATGCGTGGACTTCCCTTTTTCTTTGTGTGGTACGAGTTTTTCCTCATTATTCGTACTTTGCTGGCGACAAGGGAATGATCCGTGTCACAGTCGGCACTGTGATAGCTGCGAGTGAGTAGGACGCTAGCNACATCAACACACAGCTAAAGATAACAAAACGACGCCACTGACCACATCAACACACAGCTAAAGATAACAAAACGACGCCACTGACCACATCAACACACAGCTAAAGATAACAAAACGACGCCACTGACCACATCAACACACAGCTAAAGATAACAAAACGACGCCACTGACCACATCAACACACAGCTAAAGATAACAAAACGACGCCACTGACCACATCAACACACAGCTAAAGATAACAAAACGACGCCACTGACCACATCAACACACAGCTAAAGATAACAAAACGACGCCACTGACCCCATCAACACACAGCTAAAGATAACAAAACGACGCCACTGACCACATCAACACACAGCTAAAGCTAACAAAACGACGCCACTGACCACATCAACACACAGCTAAAGAAAACAAAACGACGCCACTGACCACATCAACACACAGCTAAAGATAACAAAACAACGCCACTGACCACATCAACACACAGCTAAAGATAACAAAACGGCGCCACTGACCACATCAACACACAGCTAAAGATAACAAAACAACGCCACTGACCACATCAACACACAGCTAAAGATAACAAAACAATTTTTAAAAGATGTCAAAATAAGTTTTCATCTTTAGTTTAAATAAAGAATTTATTTTACACTATGAAAAAAAAGACAAATTGCTGGAAGAGATAAATGACATATCCCAAAAATACAACAATCAGCATCAAGTATAAAAATCATAACAATTTTCTGTTATATGATTTTAACATTTCACAAACATAATTGGCTGAATAAACGAATCATTTCTAAGTGTAAATGATGCCCTTAAGAAGTCTATATATATATTTACAACTTATCGCATGTATAATCAAATTTTCCAAATCAATGAAAATCCATGTTTACAAATATTTCACTAGAACAAGTCCATATTTACCATTCCATATGGTATATATTTCTGTTTTGAAAATGTATCAATTATTTGAAAAGCCTCTGGGATTTTCTCAAATTCAAAAATCAAATCAATATTCCCTGTTAGTCATGAAAGAAATGATAGATTTAATTCGCTTGTTGACCTCAGGAAGATTTGTTTTCACATGCCCCACACGAATTGTTTCCTGCACTATGATAATTTCTACACTCGCTCCACAGAAAATGGTTTTAAACATTAGTTTGACTAAATGTCCAGTACTGGTTAACCTAAGTGCACTACACGAGTCTACCAATGAAATAACGAGATGGTGTGAGACTTTAAAGTATGAGAGTTCTCTTTATGATGCCCTACACATTTGTATTTCAAATACAGTTCAGTCTGGGTTTAAACGTTTATTACAATTTTATCATAATTTTACCTTTAATACAAATGATGCAATAAAATGAATAAACTCTTAAAAATAATGTTTTTGTTTTTTTCTTGTTCGGTTTTTTTTTTTAAAGAGAGAAAATAAATAAATAGGCTTGGAAAGTATTGTAACATGTTTAATAACCCTATTTATTGTGAAAGAAATTATGAATCCCAGGAATTTTAAAATGTTAAGACATTCATCACAAAAATGAAAACAAAATTAACTGACACATGTCAGCATGGTAGGATCATTTTTACATAACAATGCCAACTCCTCAAATAAAATTCCTTCAGTAGAAAAGATCAAAGCAAAGAGAGACCTCGGAGTTTCCTTGAAGATTTCACAAGATTGTCTTTAGCATCATTAGCATACAAAAATATAGAGATGCTCCTCCTTAAAAAGTCAGTTAACATAAGTTGAAATGGAAATTTCTAAAAACAACATGACAAAATAATGTTTGTGTATTGTCTGTTGGTTTTTTAAACTCAACATATTCAATTCCAATAAATTGAACTTGGTCTTCATTTAAGTCATATAAATATAAAACAAAAACTTACACATGGGGCTTGACTTAAAACAATTTTAACTTAGAAAATGTTTTCAATACATGACTGAAGTTGTCATAATAAAATCACAATTAAATTAAAGTAAAATTTAATTAAAATTAAAATCACATTTTAATCATTGATATGCTTTTTCAAATGATCAATTATTTTCTAATGTCTTCTACTATGTATTAGTTCTTATGATGTATTGAAGTCTGGGCATGGTAAAAAATTGTACAGAAAAGTTTATAAATGAAGTATCAAGTGAAATGGCCACCATTTGTTTTGTCTTCTAAATCAATCATCTGATGTGCTACAATGCTAGTAAGCCAGGACAGAGGTGGGGTCAATAGGGAATGTGCCTCAGGTGAACAGTGGGAAAGGACAGGAACTCAGAAAAATAAATAATTACTTAGGGACATAATGTTCTTGATCTGAATTGAATAGACAGCAGTAGTGGACAAAGTTATTTGGTCATGTAATATGAAATAAACTTCTATATGAATCATATGACACCAAATTGATATCTTAATGCAATGAAATGACTATGGTTTTTACATGTGGTAAGGACTTTGTGAAAATGTAAAGACTGTAATTGGGTTAGGAAGAAAGAAATTTATTATAAACTAGCAGACCCGTCGTGCGTTGCAACGATCTCAGTAAAAATGAATACGTTTTAAGAAACCAATAAGTGATATGTTTTAAAAACAATTATGCCAAAAACCTTCAACGCAGTGTGCAAGAAAAAAAAATTGCAAGTTTCATAGCAAACAGATAAATAAATTAATAATTCAAAACTAACAATAGACAAAAACTGACATTAACGGCCCCGGCCTCAAAATGATTGATAATTTAATTTTTTATTGCCATTGCACTCAAGCTGTATTTTTCAATGTCATGTAAAATTGAATAGGGAATACAATTATTAATAATCAGTAAAAAAGACATTTGGGGACCCCAGCTCTGAGGTAATGGACATTAGGGAACAGTGCCCTATATTTATTTAATATGGACTTCAATAAGTTTTTATATACTTAGATTGGTCAAAATCCAGTTATTTTCTCATCATCTAACGCTTAAAATAATTTTATAAGCTAATATAGGGGAAAAAACTGCATTAAGGGGTCCCCGGCCCGGCCCCATTGGGTTCAAGATGTACAATTTGAAAACCTGTTCATTTAAATTTAGTTTCATCATGGATATATTTCTCAAGACTGTAAAAAATTTAGTGGGAAATAATATCTTAAAGTATGCAAAAAAGAAAATTGTGGCCCCAATGCAATTGACATTAGAAGTTCAGTGCCCTTAAGTATTTTAATATGGGCCATCAACTTTCTTTCTTCCAAGTTTGGTCTAGATCCATTCATTTTCAAAGTAGCTAACACTTGAACAAATTTTTATATAGCTCAAATAAGAAAAAAGACATTTTGGGCCCCCGGCTCCCCATGAGTGTCAATATTAAAAAAATATTTTTCCATTTACCATCCCAGGAGGATATTCAACAATTTCCCAAAGTTTCATGGCGATCGGTTGAATGGTTTAGTCAGCTATAAAAGACATACATACATACTTTCATTGTTATATATATAGATGTTAGAAGGAATCCTGAGAAAAAGTCAACACAACAAGGAACATGCCAGTAAAATAAGATACCAGCTAAGTTTGTTATTTTATTAAATGGGCGCTGAAGATGGTTTCTTGAATAATATATTTTTGTTTTTAATTGTTTTTCAAATTTCCTAGGCCTTTGTTTTAATAATAAATTTCTGTGAACCTTCTGGGATATCTTATTAAAGAATTCACATTGAGGTCAAGCTCATGTTCAAATATTCATTTTATTGCACATTAAAAATGAAAGAAATTCAAGTATTAGATTTTTTTTTTCTAAACACACTCATTTGACAAGAAGAAACCAACCAACAGAAAAATTAACATGTGATCTCATGTATCAAATAAAAAATACCAGCTGTGGAAGAAACAAAATAGCAGTTAACAACACCACTTTACCATACGTGGATATTACGATAGTTTTATTTTCATTTCAGACTATAAAAAAAGCTTTTAATATGTTCAAATGCACTTGTTGCTTTTCTTATGAACATTAACAACAATCATCAAACTATTCAATATCTTATTAACATTAACACTTTTAGTGTGTACCTAAACATCAAATAGTTCAATTTTGTTATTTATTTTTGTGACTCTTCGTCAGCTCGGAAAGTGATTATTTTGGGGAAGAATATTGAAAGTGTGACTTTTCGACATTTAAATTGTTACTGACACAATTTGTCTGAGGGACTCAACTGAATATATTATTATTTTTTTAAATTATATTTTTAGTTCTGGTTGAATTAAGTTGTAAAAAATGAAACAGGAAATGGCAACTGATCTGAATTGGATGAAGTGGGTGATGTTAAAGAACACAAATTTGGTTGTAGCCCTTGGTAATATTTACAATATTATTCAACAATTCATCATTACAAATAAGTTTTAAAATTATGAACATGAATAACAAGTAAAATAAAATGCTACAGAAATGTGGACATCAGGTCGATGGGTCATTTAATGGGTCATTCAAAAATAAAGACACAAATTTACAGCATTTCAAATAAGAATGTGGGAAAAATCAGTAATACTAATGCTAACTAACTTTGATACAACAGCAGCTTTTCACCTCTTTCAATACCCAGCAGAAAAAACAACAACTTTTGTTGTGTGTAGAAATAGCAGAGTAAGACAATGAGCCATCAGACAAACTGGGTATTTTTATGCTAGGCTGACCACTGACTACAAAGCTTCAGCTTAGGGATGTGCCAAGCACAAAAATGGTTACAGCTAATGTCATTGGACAGACATAACTAATTGCTGCTAATTGATAAAATTCCTGTTCACTTCATTATACACAATATGATCATTACTGTGGTTTGCTTCTTTGTGTCACAAAAATATACATACATACATATATATTTATATGTTTAAGAAAATCACCAACTTGAACATTTGTCAAAGCTCTGATCTAGATTATTACCCCTAATTCTGTTAGTTTCATGTCTTGGTGTGATCTAGATTATTACCCCTAATTCTGTTAGTGTTAGTTTCATGTCTTGGTGTATCTTTTAATAAGGGAGCTATTTTGTGGGTTATATTGTTAGGTAAATAAAGATCAAGCGTATAAAAAAACTCATATAAATAAGATCATCAGCAAAATAGAACTTGATATAAAACTTATTATCAGCTTATGCTTCTTTTAACTCACAAACTGTCAAACAAGAGTGCTGTCAAACAAGAGTGCTGTCAAACAAAGGTGCTGTCAAACAAGAGTGCTGTCAAACAAGAGTGCTGTCAAACAAGAGTGCTGTCAAACATGGGTGCTGTCAAACACGAGTGCTGTCAAACAAGAGTGTTGTCAAACAAGAGTGTTGTCAAACAAGAGTACTGTCAAACAAAGGTGCTGTCAAACAAGAGTGCTGTCAAACAAGATTGCTGTCAAACAAAGGTGCTGTCAAACAAGAGTGTTGTCAAACAAGAGTGTTGTCAAACAAGAGTGTTGTCAAACAAGAGTGTTGTCAAACAAGAGTACTGTCAAACAAAGGTGCTGTCAAACAAGAGTGCTGTCAAACAAGAGTGCTGTCAAACAAAGGTGCTGTTAAACACGGGTGCTGTCAAACAAGGGTGCTGATAAACAAGAGTGCTGTCAAACAAGAGTGCTGTTACACAAGAGTGCTGACAACTCTTTTTTTTAATTACAAATATAGAACATTTGATATGTTTCAAAAGTTAAAATAAATCAAACCAACACAAGCATGTAACATTTTAACGCAAGCATGTAACATTTTAACGCAAGCATGTAACATTTTAACGCAAGCATGTAACATTTTCCAACAGTCAATTGGACAAGGAATATGATGGTGTGGGTCAGTGAACTCTGTACACCAATCATTGGCTGACTGACACGTCACATTGGCTGACTGACACGTCACATTGGCTGACTGACACGTCACATTGGCTGACTGACACGTCACATTGGCTGACTGACACGTCACATTGGCTGACTGACCAGTCAGTAGTGATCAAAGTTTTACAAATAGTTTTGTCCTTCCGCTCACAACAATGAGCCCAGACAGAAATCTATGGAATTTCAGCTAATATATAGTTATTATATTATATAGTTATTCAGGGATTTGTTTCATCAATATATACATTTAAAATGCTATTTAAAAACAAAGAAATGTCTCATTAAAACCAATGTTGGCAGATTTAGCTCATCTGTTGGTTTATATGACAGCTTATTTAAATTCTTCATTTATCGTCTAATAAAAGTTTTAAAAGTACATAAAAATTCAGAAAAAATGCTTAAGATTAAAATATTTTGCTAATCTATCAGAAAAACGCAAAAGAAACTTAACTGGATTGAGGTAAGACTTTGATAGACAATGTTAATGTTCAAACTGTTGAGGTATTTTTTAAATGGGCATTTAACGCAATTGACATTTGAATGTTACAGGAATGAAGCTCTATAACCAGCAGGAAAGTATTTTTTGTTTAAAGTCAGACAACGGTCTAGAGGCTGCATGCTAAGAGTCTGGGCATGACTCCTCAGCATTCAGTGGTTGAGAAGATTCTTCATTAACTTGTAGCATTTGTTTAACCATTTGTTCGATATTGTTCACGTCACCGAGGTCGGTATCGGGTACGATGTACTGAAGTAATCTGTGAACATCCAGGTGAAACGCTGTGAGTCGGTCTTGAGTTTCTTGTAGCTGAAGCTCATAGTCTTTAAGCTTTGTGTCAATGTCACCGTCAGTACACATTTCTGTTTGAACCTCAGCTTCACAAAAAATTGTCCTAGACGTCCGAGTTTCTTTGGCACAAAAAATCCCTTCACAACCAGAGCTATTAAAAATTTTGTCACAGTTGTGTGTGCAATTATTTAGTTTTTCAATCTCCATTCCTGAAGAACAATGTAATTTTTTACTGCCCGGCTCACTAACTTTGAGTGCTGCACTGGCAAAAGCTGATGATGTCAAAACCAGATTAGAGTTGTCTTCACTTTCCCCCAACTCCACATCTTCAACAAAATAATTTTCTTGGGCATTTGCGATGCCTTTAAGACTTGCACTGTCTCTGCTGTCCCCACATGAGTCTTCACTTGACGGGGAGCTAACACTTTTGGAGGGTGACGCAGGAAGAGAAGGTTCTTGGCCTTGAACTTCTGTTGATGCGTGTTCACTGAAAGCTGAACACGACTCTTCATTATGGAACCCAACAGTTGAGTTCTTTCTTTGAGTGACCTCCCCATCTAAACATTGAACTTTGTTTAGAAGCCCCGAGTTTGCTGTGAAATGATCCTCACATTTTCTGTTAGTCTCAATGAGGTTATTAGAGAGACCACCAACCTGGTCTGGTGATAAATCTTCCTGCCCAGAAGAATAAACCTGACAACCACTGGCTGAATCCCCCTCCTCTATGTCGTCTGGGTCATTGGTTGGAGTGCTAACTGACAACCTTGTTTTATTCTGTTCACTTAAGTCATCTGTAGGAATACTATCATCTTTCACTGTTTTATCTGAAGGAACAGACCCAGGAAGTACTGAGAGCTCTGTATGTTTGTCATTACATTCCAAACTTTTCTCCAGTGTTCTGGGGCCTGGCTCCTTAGTTGTAGAGCTATCAGAAAGTTTGTTTTGTAAACTTTCAGCAGCTCCAACACTATCCTCATGAGAATCACTGTTTGATTCGTGACTGGTTTCATAAACAGAGATCAAATCATTCAGTTTGAGATCAGCTTCTTCAAATAAGTCATTGGCTATTGTGTTCAACTTGCTGTTCATTTCCTGTGGAGAATTGACATTTTGAAGAGATGAAACACTGTCTCTTCCTTTTGTCATACAAGAGTTGTCCATGACGGGAGCACCATTCCGATGCCCCCTGTGACTGTCATCATCATCAGCTGTACTGTTGCTTCGACTAGAGATGTCTTTGCATTCTTTCTTCTCCACCATTTCATCTCCTTTCTCACCCCTATCATCTCTGTAGTCGCTGTCATCTTCATATGCATCATCACTTCCCCCATAATCATACCTGTCTTCTTCCCCATCCTCCAGTGCATCCCTGCCAAGGACACAAGTATCTTCATTATCAGGTTTTACTACTTCTTTCTCAGAATCAGCACCCTCAGCATTTTGTGTCTGTTCTTTTTTGTCAGGATCATTGTTGCTGCTTACATCCATTCCAGCTGTACTCTCCAATGAACTTTCAGAGTCAAGCCTTTTCTTAAAACTGGTGTCGGCCACGTCCTCCGGTTCTTTTTTATGTTCCTGGGGGTTAGGCTGGGCTGACGTGTCGCTGGCTGACGATGCTGTTGAGGGGAAGCAGTTCTGAGCTGGTGCGTGGCTAGCTGATGATGCCGTCGGGGGGAAGCAGTTCTCTTTTTCCATTCTCTCCTGGATGGCAGCAATGGCAGCCTCGAGGGTGTCACTGAAACTCTCTGGTATAACTGAGGGGAACTGGGGCTCATCATCCATGGGTCCAGGCTGAAAACCACCGCTCTCCTGTTGTGAGCAGCCCACTTCTTGGGGCCCTGGGGCCACAATGTGATGCTCATCAACTTCCTTCTTGGCTTTGTCAATAATTTCATCTCTTACTTCTGTCTGACTCTCTGCACCTTGTAAGGAAATAAAAAATTATTTATTTTAAAATGATCTTTATTTAAAAGTTAACAATTAACAATTTCTATCAATTTAGCATTTACAGTATCCACTCAACCCATTAGCAGTCTGCAACCACATAAATTTTGTTCTCAAACTTTTTACTCCTAATTTTTTTAAATTTCGAGAATTTCAGAAAAATGCTCACATTCACCTTACAGGTAAAAAAATTTAAAACAACAATGTTAGTTACCACAGATGACAGGTTCCCTTTCAGTTTCGCAGCTACGCAGATATCTGACATACACAGCACAGCAGTTTAGAATTACTGAGCAGTAATTTTGGTAAAATACTGCACAAAAAATGAATGCTGTGCAACTTTGCACATTTTTAAAATTTGCACACAGACTAATGAACCTTGGAGGGAACATTGATCTAATGGTGTTGATTCGTACAAAGTCATTGCCACTTGAAGGTCTTTTACACTGCTACATTTTATTTATTGATAATTTCTATTTGAGAAAAACCTTTTCAGTTCAAATTAATTCAGGTTATCTCTTGGGGTATAGATTTTGATGGTTCTGGCAAATGATCATAGCCCATATGTCAACTACATGTGTACATTGATTTTATTACATCACCAACATGTACATGAAACACTAGAGCAATGTTTATATTTGTGTACTCTAACTCTTACCACAAAGTTACTCACCAACATGTACATGAAACACTAGAGCAATGTTTATAGTTGTGTACTCTACCTTTGCCACAAAGTTACTCAGCCACAAAGTTGCTCACCAACATGTACATGAAACACTAGAGCAATGTTTATAGTTGTGTACTCTAACTTTACCACAAAGTTACTCAGCCACAAAGTTGCTCACCAACATGTACATGAAACACTAGAGCAATGTTTATATTTGTGTACTCTAACTCTTACCACAAAGTTACTCACCAACATGTACATGAAACACTAGAGCAATGTTTATAGTTGTGTACTCTAACTCTTACCAGAAAGTTACTCACCAACATGTACATGAAACACTAGAGCAATGTTTATATTTGTGTACTCTAACTCTTACCACAAAGTTACTCACCAACATGTACATGAAACACTAGAGCAATGCTTATATTTGTGTACCCTACCTTTGCCACAAAGTTGCTCATCAAGTTTAGTCTTATCAGGCTTTATATCAGGTCTCAAATTTTCCTGTAGTGTTGTACGAAGTTCATCTAGGTCAGGCTTTATATCCACAAGTTCTCCAAACTCACGGTCCCCAGTCAAATCGATGACGGCCACCACATTTTCTGTCTTACCAGACTTTTTACGCGACCGGGT
Organism: Radix auricularia; assembly: GCA_002072015.1. Classification (NCBI taxonomy): domain Eukaryota; kingdom Metazoa; phylum Mollusca; class Gastropoda; family Lymnaeidae; genus Radix; species Radix auricularia. The sequence continues at coordinate 1,865,394 of MUZC01000277.1, read as the reverse complement.
GGTTGCTGCAGCTTTTGGAGTGTCTACATTGGCCCGATCTATTCCATTGGTGGTGTTTATTTTCAATGCTACTTTATTAGAATTGGTGAAAGGCTTTTCTTTTTCCTGTAATTTATTTGTGGTGGCAGGAACTTTTCCGGCTCTTGGTACTCTGGGGGCCTCATCAACCTCATTGTCATCATCATCTTGGCTATTGATGTCGTTCTGAATTATGGACAGCACTTCTCCAGTTTCAGTTTTGATGCACATCTGTTTGGTCCCTTTGTTGTTAGCTGCTGTTTCAGCTTGTTTCCTCTTTGTTGCTAAGCTGCAGAAGTAAGAAGCAATGGAGAAGTTAAAAAATGAAGAACAGTTTTAGCCACTTCCAATCGTTTATTTTTTTAAAAACTTTTCAATTTGATTGAAGAGATTTTGAATTACTGTACAGTAACTGTTCCCCTTTTATTATGACTTTGTTATAAATTGAAGGGAATGAAATAGCAAAGCCCAAATAGATCAAATTTTATATTGTAAAAGTGATGTGATTAAAAAGACAATTTCTTTTTTAATATTGTTACCTTTGAATGGAGAAAATACTAAATAGAGATAAAGCTCTTACCTTGAGGATACATTGGGTTTAATGGCACCTATCATTTGGGACATCTGCTCTATAACTTCCTTGAAAAAAAAAGACAAATATTCAATGAATATAGATACATTAAAGATAATTTTTCAATGATTGTCTACAAAGCATAACAAACAATTAATTGTGGAAGTTATTTTTTATGATTGCCATGGTTATTGTCCATAAAGTACACATTTTCTTAAATTTTAAAAATAAAAAAATAGAGATAATTTTAAACTTTTGTTCAAACAAGTTGATGTTAATCTTTCCTCGATTTAATAGATTTTATCAGCTACTAATCATATATTGCACATGTTAAAATTGTATGGCTTAAGCCAACCTTAGATTTCATCAGTTGATAATCAAATATGGCAGGTGTTAAGTTTGAATGGCTTAAGCTAACCTTAGATTTTTTCCCATTGGAGTTCTGTAGACTTTCAGCCATCTGCAACCATAATTTTCTCTGCTCTTCCATTTGCTGTATAACTCGTCTTTGTTGTTCTTCACGCTGCTTGGCAGCTGCTAACTCTTGTTGTAGCGTAGTCAGAGCTTGACTGTCTTGTACCTTAGCAAATAGGTGCACAAGTCATGAGCCTATGTTTTAGCCACTAAAATTTTTAATATTTTTTTTTTATCTTCAGGAATTGCCTTTTTTACTAATTATAATTCAGCAATTCTCATTCACTACGTCTCCACTAACTGTTTGAAATAAAAGATAAAAACCTAAATCATAATTCCTAGTTTAAATTAACTGACAATCTTTATTACACAATTCATTAATTCTGCTAAGTCGTTATTAGAACAATAAAAATTGAAAATAATGAATATTAATTAATTACAAGCTAATACTTCCTGGAAATTTCTGAATATTGATTATGTTAATATTTGTTTCCAAAACTTTCTAAATGATTTCAATTTAAGTTTTCAAAAAGGATTAGCAATGAGGAAAAAAGATATACAAGTAAAAAGCTGATTAAAAAGATCACCTAAATTTACAGTGAAGTAACTATGACAAGATACATGCTGACAATACTATTTATAAATGCACAACCTACTTGAAATATTGAGCAAATCAACTAATGGGGAAAAAAAATAAAGCCAACTTCAAAAATTCCAACAAATTTAGAAAAGGTGAAAAAAGATTAGAAAAATTTACAAAATAATCAATAAGAGAAAAACGTTTTAATTCTAATTATACTACTTTCTGAAATGGACGTAAAGGTTTCAGAAGTAGAATCTTATCAGATTCTCTGTATTGCATAATAGACTTTCTAAAGACCTGAAAAATGAGAAATAATGTTAAGTTCACGTGCTATACAAAGTGGGAAAATGGATTATTCTTTAAAATCTTTTTCTCAATTAGAATTTTGTTTTATTGTTTTTTAACTTTCAGATCAATTTTAAATTTATGTATTTTTCAGTTAATAAGACAAAAAAAAAAAAAAAGCAAAGAGTTGTACTATAAGCGTATACAAACATTCCATGGCATAAACCAAATGATTAAATAACATTGGTCACCATCACCAATAGTGAGTTTAAATGTTTTAGGTTTGTTTTGTGGGCTGAATTTACACTAGAAAAGGGGATATTGGAAGTTCTGTTTTCACAGTTCTAGCACTAGTTTCATCTTTCTTTTGCATAAAAAATATAATTTCATCACATATAAAGAACAAACTTTAGGGTAAGTTGCTCCCTGTACAATATACCCTGAGGCAGAAAAGTTTTTATGGCAGTCCTAGCAGAAAAGTTTTTATGGTAGTCCTAGCAGAAAAGTTTTTATGGTAGTCCTAGCAGAAAAGTTTTTATGGTAGTCCTAGCAGAAAAGTTTTTATGATAGTCCCCACTCAAGCTCTCCTAGCAGAAAAGTTTTTATGGCAGTCCTAGCAGAAAAGTTTTTATGGTAGTCCTAGCAGAAAAGTTTTTATGATAGTCCACACTCAAGCTCTCCTAGCAGAAAAGTTTTTATGGCAGTCCTAGCAGAAAAGTTTTTATGGCAGTCCTAGCAGAAAAGTTTTTATGGTAGTCCTAGCAGAGAAGTTTTTATGATAGTCCCCACTCAAGCTCTCCTAGCAGAAAAGTTTTTATGGCAGTCCTAGCAGAAAAGTTTTTATGGCAGTCCTAGCAGAAAAGTTTTTATGGTAGTCCTAGCAGAAATGTTTTTATTTTTCTATTATTCTCAGCAGTTTATAAATAACCAACACACTTATATGTACATCTTATCTTACTTTTTACATTTTTAAAAACTTATGTGATTAGCAGAGCATCTTTTTGGTAAGCCATGACACAGTATGCCAACCAGAAAACCTGGCATTTTCATTATTTTTCAGTGAAAGTGAGGTGCATTTTTTTAAAGATCTAGAAAACAATTTTTTTTACAGGGAAGACATTTGAAAGAAAACTAGGTTTGTTATTTCAAGACTGACATGTAAAACAGTACTAAGGCTAATATAGAGGAGTTTCACATCATCCACAATTTCAATTTAGGTTATAAAGTACAATCAACAGACTCTAATCAATGAAGATTAATACAAGCTCTCATACTTAATACAATAAGTAATGCAGTGCCATGTCGTGGCTTGCTTTAAAAATAAATATGTAGCCCTGAAATATTTTAATTTATATATTTTAGTAAAGTTAATCAAATATTTTCCTCAAGCCAATAAGAAATTTTGTGCAATTATAACACCATCCTCATGAATTTTAAAATATTTTTTATGCTGCATGGTATATTGATCTACATGGCTCGATAGTTATCATTTGACTAACCTCATGAAGTTTAAAATATTTTTTTTGTATCATGGAATCAATCTGATATTCTTCCTCAGGCTATGAGGCATAAGTTGTTGTTTTTTATCAACCTAATATATTTTTTAAGCCTTTGTTATGTAAGTCCCAAAAAATCCCACTTCTTAAAGTCTTAAATGAATAATTATATTTAGGTTGCTAAACAGACTAGAAATATTCAGACACCACATGCATAAAATCAGGAAACTCAAGTTAATATGATGGATAAGAAGCACTACTGGAATAGGAATTCACAATACATATAAAAGAGACAAAGATTTCTTTGAAAGCATTTAAGAACAATGCACTTCATTTCTCACCAGTCTAGGTTTATGATATTGTTGCTGTCCTGGCACTGGAAATCTCCTCTGTAGGTTTATTTAAATGGCAACATTTGACTTTTCAAGGATTATAATGTTTATCATCATACTTTTTTTTAAAAAATAATTTAGGGATCTGTTTTATTGATTCGTTATTAGTGAGATCAATTTATTTGTGTTATATTTTATTAAAACATTAAAATAGATTAAACATTTGTGGATGCAAAAGACATTTAAGTATTAGGTTTCAATAGCAGAAAAAATGATGAGACATTTATTATGTTATAGATTAGGTACAATTCTATAAAAGGTAAAAAAAAAATTATGACACTCTCCAGTTTCTGTTGTTTTTTGTTATTGGTAATTTTAGCATAGATGAAAAATAATAAAAAGAAGAAAGCAATGGACTTCAACTTTATACTAATTAATATTAATACAAAAAGAACTAAGGTTTGAAAATATTAAATTGTCTGTTAATAACATATAATTCACAACCAGCTCTAAGATTAAATATTTGAGGTAACAGGTAACCAATTAATTTTGTGATAACATCTAGAGAAATTTCTGGTAATATCTTTTCTCAGACTATTAAATTCCTTTAGGTAAAGTAACTACCTATCATACACACTGGCACATAGGTTGCAGTTTTGAACAAAAAAGGTTGGAAACAATTAGGGGTATAATCTATTCTATTAGAAGTACAGATCACATAGCAAGAGTAAGACCCATATGTGAGAAGTATTAACCTCACATGAATTAAGGAATATAAAGAGGAAAAGTAAAATCCATATAATAGCAAGAAGTGAGGGCCATGAGCTCTGGATAGAAAGTCACATTTTACATAAACAATTTTTTTAATGATATCTAAGTTCATTATAATATAATGAAAAAATCATAAGAGTGAGCATATAACTGCTGATATTTGCATATTCTAAAAGGGATCACTGTTTTTAAAAAAAGTTTTAGTGTATCATTGGAAGTCCATATGTTAATCAACTTTTTTTTAAAGTACATGGTCACATCCTTTATTTCAATTTGATAGTTTTCATACTAAGCAGTAGCATTTATTTTTTAAAATTTCCTCCCAGACATTCTGTATTGTTAAGCATTGTTATTTTCAAATTCAATGAAGTGAATATGAACCAAATGAAAATGATATTCAAATTTTCAACCAGACAAAAAAAAATGTTACTACAAAACAAACAATTAAAACCCCCCAAGAGGAAAACTGTCACTGAAAATTAAGACCAGATTAATTTTTGAGAGATTCTAGTTCAAGAAATTATGTTTTTTAAAATATGCAATATATGCATGACTTACTGGACTTGAAGCAACATGTTGAATAGCTCTGAGTGCTGCTTCTTTCTCTCGGAGTTCTCTTTCTTTTTCAAAGATCTTTCTTTTCTGAAAAATAATTGCAGATTTATGAATTGGTTAGAAATTTATACATGCAATCTGCAAAGAAGACTGTAAAAAACGAAAAAAAAAATTATTAAGTGAAAAATCTATCAATCATATCTGAATTTAGGATAATACATCAGATACACATAGACTAAATTGTTCAATTTAAAGTTAAATTGGCAGTTAGGACGCTTTAAACAATAACTATTATAGGGGAGTAAAACAAACCTTCATTTCATCCTCTTTCTCTATTTCAAACTGCCTTTGTCGTTTTCTTTCTTCCCTACACATAATGCAAATAACAAGTGCATTAAGAAATTTTCAGACAAATTGTTTTCTTAACTACTTAAATGTGCAAAGAAAAGGAATAAAAAGAATATTTACTTTCTATTTGTATGTTTTGGTAATGTTCTCTTAGGGTTAGGTTAAAAAAATTAATTTCAATTACAGTTTGTGTTATTGATAATTCATATCAATTAAAGACCAACAGAGTGACAGAGAAGGATATCTAAATATTTGTATAAATAAATGTTCAGATCCAATAACCCAGAAAAGAGGTTAAATGGAATCATTAGAAAGATATGTTTTGACAAATAAACCTAGACCCTTAATATCTTATAAACAGGCTCCAAAGACATTAAACCAATTCGTTAATTCCTAACTAACCCCTAAATCTTTTCAAAATAAGTCAGAAAGACCAAATCATATGCCACAATTTACTTAATAATTTTACCATATGACACTTAATTCCTTCATAATAACTAAGAATAGCTCACCACTGATTTTCCCTATGATTTTAATATCTAAAACGTATCTTAACTTCAAAGCCGAAGCAATGAAGAAAGAAATCAAGAATAATTTACTCTATACTGAAGATGCAATCTACCTTGCACATATTCTTTCTAGATTATTAAATTATAACTTTTAAATTAAAATAGCTTTGCTTAAAGTCACCACTTTATTCACTTTTACTTGAATTTTTTTTTCTTTTTTCAAGATGATATCAATCTTATTGTGATAAAACTATTGCATACCTTTATGTTTCAAGATGATATCAATCTTATTGTGATAAAACTATTGCATACCTTAATGTTTCAAGATGATATCAATCTTATTGTGATAAAACTATTGCATACCTTTATGTTTCAAGATGAAATCAATCTTATTGTGATAAAACTATTGCATACCTTTATGTTTCAAGATGAAATCAATTTTATTGTGATAAAACTATTGCATACCTTAATGTTTCAAGATGAAATCAATTTTATTGTGATAAAACTATTGCATACCTTTATGTTTCAAGATGAAATCAATTTTATTGTGATAAAACTATTGCATACCTTTATGTTTCATTGCATTGACACAAAGTTTCATATGGATAGAATTTCTTTTTCAAACTATGCACTTTGCAGCTATCTAATAAGTATCATTGTAATAAACTCTATTAACTGACTAACAAAAGAAATTAATATCTTGCACAAAAAATATGTAATTTCTACTCACATTCTTTTCTTAAATGTCTTTTCATAGGTTGGTCTAACTGCAAGGTCTTCATCTTCAGGCTCTTCTGGTATGTCACAGCGGCTAAAAAAATATACTCTATATTAGCGGAGCAGTTTTTTGTCAAATTCAAACTTAACCCCTACTTTGCGTCTGTGTCACTCATTTTCATGGTCAGCTGCACTAAAATGTAAGTATTTTAAAATAAATTATGTAAAACTAATCAATATCACTCTTCAATTAATGAAATGATTTATTTTTTTTAAACTTGACATTTGTACAAGTATAATTTTTCTTACTTGTGAGTAGCATCTGGATTCATTCGACAATACCATTGTTCAGGTAAGGTATTTCCATCAATACCATCAGGCAGACGTCGCCATTTAAGACACATATCGCACTGGGCCCACAACCAGTCAGGGAGGTTACTAAAAATATTTTTTTTTTAAAATTAAAACACCTATTGCAACTGAAATGGAAGGTAATTAGCTAGTCTTGAAGTTGATGAATTATAGAATTTCCAATGCTCTGCAACAGTAGATATAATTTGGGTCTCTTTTTATGAATTAGACAGCAATCTTTTTATGAAAAATGTCTTAATTATTATAGATTAACCTAAAAAAATTATTAAATAAAATTTATTTATAATTAACATTTGCAAATTAAAACATTTTTTCTAACCGAAAAGAAGGCTGGATTTGTGAAGGCCCTTGTTGCGTCTTCTTTTCGTTCCAATAATCATTAAGTTTATTTGCAAAGGCTGCCATTACAGAGCTGAAAAGACATAAAGAGATCAGTATGAATATAATAATATTAAAAACATTTATCCTTGAGCACTTTCTGATTCTTAAACTACACTTCAGATATTATTATTTAACAGGAATATCAGTATATCTATAAGATTTGTCACACTGTAAATAAATCTAAAACATGTTCTTTTTACAAATCAGCTTATTTATCATTAGCTTTCACAAGATGATAAGGATAAAGATCACCAATATTTAATTTTAAAAATGTATTTATATTATGAACACCAACAAGTATTGAAGAACCTATGTTATATAGGATTTAGAATGATTTATTATTAAAAAAAAGTTCTTAAAAAATAATTTATGTTTGTGTTAATGCATTATAATTTGTAATAAATTTAATATTTTGTGAATTGATTACCCTGATAACACAATTTTATAACACATATCCATTTTTATTCAATGAATGTTTCAGTTATAAGTAATCTGATAATAAATTGAAGTTCTTATTCATTTAGATAAGAAAAATATATAAACTAAAAATATGAATATTGCTAATTCTGTTTTTTGTTTGTTTATTTTAAGTTTATTCATTAATACATAAAAATTGTTACCAAGATTTTTTAAATATTAAAAACTCTAAATTTAAATTAAAAGCCAAATTAGATCAAATTAATATTAACTATTATTAATATATTTTATGTTTCTAAAATTAAAATGCTTCTTATACCAAAGAAATACACTTCTAAATGTTTTATTTAAACTTTTAATGTTTTTTTTATACATTTAGATACTTAAATTGCTTCTTATACTATTAACTATATTATACATAGTCTTTAATAATGCTACAACTTCACAGCTTTAGGGAATAAAACTTGTATGACACATACTTCAAACCTTCTGAATATAACTTTCAAAAATACATACTTAAATTTTTCATCTTTGTTGAAGTCCTGCTTATTGTGAATAGGTTGTAAGAAGTCAACTTGTGCCACACCAACAACACCAACTCCAAGTTCATTCGGCTTTTAAGAAAAAGAATAGTAAAAAGAAAGTTAATAGGAGCATATCAAATCCTCTACATATTGTCGGGAATTTAGGGCGGTTAGGGCTCTAGAGAATGTTTGGTCCTTTGAGGTGCGGCGGGACTAATGGGCAGTCGGCCGAGGGCCAGAGGTGCGGATGGTGACGTTCTCATGTTACCTCACTTGAATTGAGAAATCAAGGAGCACGGAAGCCACAAACGATCCTTTGAAGACGAGAACTGAGCAGGCTGACCATAAGTCTAGCTCTGATGTTAGCCACGGAAGTCGGAGGGACTCCGGCAAAGGTGTAATGTAAGGGCCGTAACTGGTAGATGAAAGGACGCCAACAATTGGGAACAGGTCGAAGCAACTGACGAGGGAATGGTGATTACATCAAGTGACCAAATCGAACCCATCCCCGTCTTACCTAAGGGTGGTACAAGATGATTGACAGTTGACTTTTGGACAATGGGAATTTGGGGGAGGAGACTAACAGGTATTAGAGGGGACGCACTGATGAGAACTGGAGGACTGCCACACAGACACGGGAGATGGAGATACGAATAGGGACAGACAGATAGGGACACACACTGAGATAGGGACGAGTGTTAGAGTAACCATAGTTAAGAAGCAAGGAATTAAACAGAATTTAGTTGTACATCAGTGTTGGAGTTGGTGTTTGAACAATAAGTAGCCAAGAGTGTGTAATGTGTGAAGATTAGAGTGAAGTAAAAACAATAACCACAAGAACACCCAGGTTCTCCGCAATATTAAGTAAACAAGTATTTTAGATAATGGAAATTTCATATGTACTTTAGAATAATTATGCCTTAAATATAATTACCTTAAACCCCATAAAAGTTGTTTTCTAACCCCTTACCTAAACTGATGACATGTGGGTTTTCTAATCAATATTCAAATTATAAAACACAGAATTGCTACAAAGTAATATTTTTTAGACTCTAATAAATTTTTAATTTTCAGGTACGAAGTGTTTTGTACAATAAAACTTGAAATCCTAAAAAGTTTCAAATTTTTTTAATTGGGATCATTTTATTCAAAAAATAAGATAGTTATTAAAGAATTCAGCATTCTGAAAAGCTATTCTAAAATTATTTTCTTAAGACACTGCTTGAAAGGACCCAAATGTTCCAATTGTTATCAAAATAACGTATATAAGAAATGTAGCAGAACATTATAGATTTCTTTTATTGCACGTAACAGATGATTTTGGACCTGACCAGTTTTACAAATCGGATGTCAGTTCTAACTTACTTGTTTCTGGTAACCAACTTTTTCGTAGGCTTTGATTAATCTATTTCTGTGGTAAAGCATCATGCCATAGTCTTCTGACTTATCTTTTTCACAAGTAAAGCCAAAGATGATTTTAACTGGTCTTGACTGTAAAATAGTTTAAGAATAAATATTAATGCTAAATGTATGTTTCACCTTTGGTAAAAGACAACATATCAGGCAAGTCAAAGTTTGTCATAATTTTCTTTAAAAAACTACAAAAAGTTTTCTGTAAATTTCAAAGAAATAAGAACATTAAAGAACCTACCAGCCAAGTTGGTTTGTACATATCAATTTCTGTGTTGGATAATGATTTAGAAATCAGTTTTGATTTCACACGCATTCCTCGAATAGTTATTTTCATTCTTGGTCGCAAAAATAGAATACTACAGTACTCCTGTAAAAAAAGTAAGAAATAGTTAATGTGTTAAAGCGTGATAATGCGCGGCCAGCCTTTATTGCCAAAGCGCGCCTTGACAGTACTCCCTTTAGAAATGAAATCACAGAAAATAAAAACTCTTCAGTGCGTGAAAGGAGAGGTATTCGACTTCCGGAAATGGCGGCGATCGCCTTCACTTATGTTTATCCTTGGTTCGAGAAGTTGTGTGGTAGTTGTTTTGTTGTTTTTTTTTTGAAGATGTGATTGTGCTATGCTTTTTTGTAAAAATAATAGTACTTTACTACAGGCAAAAATTGTTTGAAACTCAAGATGCTATTTTGGATACGTAAAATAATCATTCTTATCCTCAAAGATGAAGTCAGTAAGACAATAATATTATAAATACATTTTCAGCAATTTTTTAATTTTCATAACCAGTTAATCGCAATTCAGGAAATTCTTACAGGACTGAGGCGGAAGTTTTCCTAAAACCTTATGGCACATAAGAGTTAAATATGGCAAAAAAATAATTATCATAAAAACATTAACAGTGGTAAATTATTTGTTAATTAACGAAATCTCTTCAAGGGATTTCAATTTGGAAAGAATTATGAAAAACCTTTCTATTATAGTTCTATACTGTTAAAGTTTTTGTGAAAACCTAACTATTGTTTTTCTATTATTATCAAAGATTTTAATTCTTCTTTCAACTTTTTGTCGAATGATGACTGATTCAATCAAAGTGATAATTAAAGTAGAAATGCGAATTTCAAATACAAATATCAATGAAAATTATTTTAACTTACTCTTAATGAGCGCTTATATTCGGAAGAATTATATTGAATTGGTCTATGGTAGACTGAAGTCATGTCTGCTTCATGAGCTTCTGGACATCTTATATCAGTAGGATCACTGTAGAAGTCAAGTTCATATGTACCATCTTGCAATCTGCAAAGCAATAAAAGCTCCATAAATAAACCTCAAATAACTATGATCATAAAATTAGTAGGGTTGTTAACGATTAATTTAAAATTAATTGTTAACTTTTGACAAATTAACGATTAATTAATTGTTAATTTTAATTAAAGCCAAAAATTAAAATTTATGGTATCATAAGTATTATTTATTAAACATACTTGTCAAAAATTGAATTAACACTGGAATGTTTTCTTTTTATGATGTCTTTTAACCAACAACGCAAACAGACAAGTGTATTGACATTATTTGGTTGAAGTGTTGCGCTGGTCTTATTGACTTAAATCCAGCCGAGCTGAACAATAGTTCACAAATGCTTTAGATTGTCTCAGCTGAAGTTTCTGATACTGTGGTGGATGTTTTGTTTGCAGGTGATATGTAAGCGAAGTGTTAGAACCATGGTAGCAATGTTCCCTTTAAGCAGCGCACCTGCGCAGATATTTGACCGACGCCACACAGGAATTTAGAATCACCACGCAGCAAGTTTGATAAAATATGGCCAAAAAATGGACGTTGCGCAGCTTTGCACACGAGTTGTTTTTTAAACTTTGCACATGGACCAACGAAGGTTAGACTTAGAGGGAACATTGCTGGTAGGCAAATTTTATTCTCAATGGACACAATAACCCTTATCAACATTTTGAACAGTCACGTCAGTCAATAGTTTAAAACCAAAATGTTCGTGTAATCGTCCAGAAACTAGTTTATATTTATCTGCCAAAATATTTTACTTTTTTGACTTCCAGTACATTTATAAGTGGTGGGTTGATTATTCGTTAAAATTTTTTTAACGATTAATCGAGAATTTAGTCGTTAATTTCCGCAGCCGTAAAAAATAGCAATTAGATGTAATGGTTATTGATCCAAGTGATTATGATGTTATATTAATATCAAATAATCTTGATTAGAAATAGAATACCTCTTTAAATTATAAATAATAATCTTTGTGCCAGTTTTTGACCCTTCTAAAGCACGGAGTTCAGCTTTGAGTTCTTCTTCATCTTTAAACACAGAGTACTGAAGGATTGCATTAAGATTGTTACGTGATTCTTGGCTTTTTATTCTCTCTAGTGAAGCATTAATTAAGGAGGATAAGAAATATATTGTTTCATTACTAAGCGGACAACAAATGAATTGTGTCATTACTAGGTGGTATAGCTCCTTTCAAAACTTAATTTTACGAAAATATTTAAATACTCCATGAAATGTTTCTGTAAAGAAATATAACACATTTATGGCATTTCTATTAAAAAGTATTAGTGAATAAAATATAAAGATATTTCTTAATGTTGAAACCTAATTCCTAAAATAAATGTTTAAAAAAGGATATATTTTGGAAGTCTGTATTCGAGTATAGGCACCACAACACAATCAGTCTGGATAGCTTTGAGGTAAGTTTGTGAAAGGAACCCAATGCTGGCACTCCGCTGACACCTAGTGAAAACAAGAGCATCCTGGCCTAAGCGCATAGAACCAGATTTAAATCCATTTCCATAATGTCCAATGGGTTGATGAGATCCTTGTCTTTCATAAATATCTTTTTCACAAAAACCAAAACTGAAATTGGAATTAAATTCTTTAAGTAACAAAAACAAAAAATGCATAAATAAATTTTAAATCATACAGTAAACATTTTTCAATAATTATTAATATTCAATTCAAAATAATATAAAGGACTATATCAGAAGACATAGAATGTAGAGCTGGGAGTACCTGAGCATTTTGAGCAGATGATCTCTATCCATTCCAGCTCCATTGTCTAGAAATATTAGGCAGGGGGTATCTCTTATATCAACGTGATCAATTAAAAGTTCTGACGCACTTACATCTGGATCATAAGCATTATCTGTGAAATTTGGTTGAATACATCTTTTAGAACATTTTTTGAAGTGATCAAAATGAAGTCTAAAACAATTTTAGTTAATTTTGTGTTGTTAATTCAAACTATTCACATTATATTTCAAAACCTAATCAACTAGTTCAACATTTAGTGGAATAATTTACAAATACTTTCTTAATAACTGACTCAAGCAAAAAGTATAACTTCTAAAGTAATATATTATATGATTGTAAACTGAGAATTAGAATTCATTGTCTTTATTATGAGCTCTGTGAACAAAGCCCAGAATTCAAAACATTTCATTTAATGGTGCATGCTATAAACTAAAATACAAACCAATTAACTCAGCAAATGCACTGAAAGCCCATGTGTGACTAGTTGAGTTTGCATGTAAGAAAGCTGGACTAACCTGAAAAATATGAAATTTTCCTTACAAATTTGTAATTGGTAACTAAAACCAGAACAAGTTGTAGTGTTAAGATAAACTTAACTCTTAATGTGTTAAACCGCTGTAATGCCTGCCTCCCCGTTATTACCAAAGCGCGCCTCGATAGAACTTTCTCTAGAAACTAAATTATAGAAAATAAAAACTCTTCAGTGCGTAAAAAAAAGGTGTATTCGACATCCGGCAATGACGGCCGTTTCCCTCGCTAGTGTTATCACTCGATTTGTGAAGTTTTTTGGTAGTTTTTACAGGTTTTTTTTTGAAGATGCGATTTTTCTATATTTTATTACTAAAATAATAGCACTACACTACAGGTAAAAATAGTTTTAAACTCAATAGTGTCTTTTGGATACATAAAATAACCATTCTTTTCCTAAAAGATGTAATTAGTTTGACAATAATATTATGAATGGATTTACACAATTTTTTTAAATTTCATAACCAGTTGATCGCAATTTGGGAAATTCTTACGGGACTGAGGCTGAAGTTTTCCGAAAAACTTATGGCACATTGAGAGTTAATTTACAGGTTTTTTTTAGATAATAAAGTTTATAAAACAATACATGGGATTGAAAAGGTTACACAAAATGTTTAGGAATACTAACTTTTATGGCTGGTACTTATTTTTAAAAATTATGTTCAATTTATGGGGAAAAAAAATTATCAATTATTCGATTAATTTTGATCAATTATATCACGCATACATAGATCCCGTTTAGTCCCAATTTATTATTTCTTGAAATCAACTAAGTCAGGTTAAGTCACGGTAATACCATGGTTCTCAAATTTTCTGACGTAAGAACGCAAATTCTTTCTGCTATCTATGCAAGAAATAAGGAAGAAAACCCTTTTGTTTATGAATGCATGTCTAAATAAATAATTAAAATACAAGGGGAAAGAATGTAAGTAACAAAAAATATAAGTAACTAATAAATTGGAAAAAAAAAGTATAAATATTTTTTTGTATTTTAATCGATCAAATCATTATTAATTGATTAAAACTAACTATACATCTATGTTTATTTTATAAATTTATCTGCAAAACAATCTCCCACAACATTGTTAACATCAAGTTAATGATGGAATTCTGAGCTGATTGTATGCTGACAGAAACCATAGGATAAAGCCAAGGAAGATGGTTTAGAAGAGAATACTTCTGAGACAATGAGGGGCTGTGTAGTTACACAGGGTGGGTTATTTATTAGTGTAGCCTGTAAGGAAAGTCAGGCAAGTACCCTCAAAGACACAATATCGTTCAATCTGGGAATCACTGTTATGAATGACACTAACTCAGAAACAGCTGTAACTGTAATAGTTTTAATTTTAATATATTTTATATTAATACATTTAATAAATTTTAAAAAGAGTTCGGTAAAAACCTATATCTCCAACCGGGCATCTTGTTGCTATGGCATGTCACCGGCCCGGAAAAATAGTGCGAGCCCCGTGAATTTTCCGAAAATTCTAAAGCTATACCACTATAGTACCTAACCCAAACCCTAAACTAAAATTAAAATAGCAACTATCCTTCAGAGCAACGGGAAGAATCGCGACGCTCCGGTCGGAGTTATAGGTTTTAGCCAAGAGTTCTCACAAGAAAATAATAGACATGTTCCAAAACTGCTGGATTGCATCCCACTCCGATTTTGTATTATTTAGCATCAAGGGCCAAAAAAGCCTTACAAATTAGCACTAATAATGACTAAAAACTAGTGGCTAAAACTAAATTATAACAGTTCTCAGCGGAATTTAAGATTTGCTGCGAAATGTATGTGCTAAAATTATACTGTAACAGTAACAGTCAGTTATACTATACTGAAACTATAATTATACTGTACTGAAGTGGAATGTACTTGAGTGACTTGACTTATAATTAAATTAGTAGAAGCTACCGTCCTAGAGGCCGTAGCCCTTAAAACAGGATCTTTGGAATAAATATGGTGCAGGATTAATGTGAACAAGTAATGGTTATTTTAAAAATGCCTCAAATTATTCTTAAATTCTCACACATTGCCAAGTTAAGACGAATGTTTACCTTACTCAGAGGTATTCCAAATGTGGACGCCATCTTAAACGGAATACATAGTTGATTTTCGAAGGGATTGGGCAAAAACCTAGACAATTAGAAATCATTAGCAACATTTTGAAAAAAAACTTTATTGCCGCTTTTTGGAAATATCGTTATGGAAATATTTTTCTTTTAACTTGAAATACAAACTAATATCTTAAATTATAATTTAAGTATTACAAATTGATACAAAAATTTATGATAAACTTATTGGGCATATTTAAACAAAAATAATAAAATCAATTGTAATCCCTTCGATTTTTTCGGATTTTTCCGTTCTCTTCTCTCTTACACCCTTTCTTCCTTTTTTTTATTAAAAAAAGTACATGGAAATAAAATTTTAATTTAAAGGAAAGCTATATGACATCGTTTTTTATATAAAGTATGTAATTATTTTATCTTTTATAGATGTGGACTTATGATTTTGTGAGTAGCGATCGTACGTGCACATGATTGCCATGGGCATGGGGCCGTCCATAAATGACGTCACGCACCTAGAGGGGAGGGGGTCTCACTTTTTGATGATGCGTGACGTGGGGGGGGGTGAAGAAATGTGACGTCACATCCAAAGGGTAACTTTAAATAAAACTTCCACTGAAATATTTGGTCACTTAAAATTTATTTAATGAATTTTTTTTATTCAGTGCTTCTCAAAGTGCCGGTCGATAGGCCATCAGACGCCGGTTGGCGTAAGTTATCAAGACATGAAAATTAAATATAATTATAATTTTTAACTTTGAGAACCCACACGAGAACTTACGAAATTGTTACCCTGCGTTGTTTGGTGTTGACATCACAGCTTCGTTTGGTTCACTCGCCACAGGAGTCTGCGAACTTTTTTTTGGTCGGTTATCCCCCCCCCCCCCTTTTTTTTCCGACTGCAACTGGTGAGTTTACAGACAGGACAAGTGTCTAAAAAAGATATGAATTTGATTATATGTAGATATTTTAAGTTAAAACAACACGGAATATCCATTTTAGGGGTGGGTGGGGGAGGGGAATCTATTTGCTACAATTATAAACGTTTTAAGTTTGATATAATTTTTCGATTGGTTTTTGGTCAAACGCCTCTGGCCATTCTAAATATAATGATAAATTTGTCCATTTAAAATTAGTCAAAAGTATTCATTAACTTTATTGAATGCATCAAATTCTTGACATCGCATTTCGAGAGGAGCACAAAACAACTTTTTTCTGAACTCAGTTTTTAAGGCATTAGTTTTAAACATGACAGAAAGGATACTTGATACAGTCAGGTTAGGATTATTGTCACTCGTGTAAATGTATAAATGAAAGTATGGTGGATTTAGGTGTCTTCGTATAGTACGTAATTAAGAAATGTACATAGATGACAAATTTAACAAATGCATTTTCTGGAAGGAACCGGTTCAATAGTGGGGTGTATGTTCCAAGCGTACACGTGCACATGAAGTATTTGAATATATCTAGTGGAGTATAGTGGATGTTATATGTCCCAAATGAGTCTGAATTACCCCAAGAATTCCCATTTGACCCCAGATGAGAAATTTACCCCTGGTCGGCGACCTCTTTCTAACGGGATGCCCGTCAGTCAATTAAGGAATTTTTTTTTAAAAAATACATTTTAAAAATATTTTTTTAAAATAACTTTTTTTAATAAACAAAGAAGTGAACAGTAATGATTTATAGTCAATGTTTAATTTGTATACATTAAAATAAAGTATAATCTACGGATGTTAACACATTTCGTTTTTTGAAGGCCAGTTAAACGGTTTGAAAAAAACGGACCGGTTCAATAGGATACCTAAATATTAAAATTATAAAAGTTTATGTTAACAATACATAAGCCAAAAGTAGCGGATTCTAGCAAATTTTCTATGCCCACAATGATTTAGCATTACCCCCAAGAGTTCCCTTTTTACCCCAAATGAGATAATGTATCGCTGTTTACCGACCCCTAGTAAAAGTTTGATAATATTGGATATTTTAAAAATGTCATAGTTTTTTTTTCAGTCCTCAACTTGCAAGAATTACTGTATTTTGCAACGCACAAGATGACACCCTACTTTCCTGCACAATGTAGGGTTCGTTCAGTACTCGCCATTTTCCTCTTCCAGAGCATACCTAATAATTTTTAGAAAACATGAGATGTGATATCAATGTGATAATTTTAGATTAGGGCTGCGGAAATTACCGATTAATTTCTCGATTAATTGGTAAATTATTTTATCGATTAAAATTATTTTAATCGATAAAATAGTGATTAAAAATAGAAAAATGTTTTTGTTTTTTTAATATATAATTAATAATAGTTTTTATTTTATTATTATTTTTTTTTACGTACAAACTTAAACGTTAAGGAAATTCGGAAAGAGTATACTTTAAAATAACCTGTTTTATATGGACAATGCTATTAAAAAATCAAAGTTTTTAACTATTTAACAATAATAAAATTTAAATTCATTGACATTATATTGAACTAGGGGTTCTACTTATTTTTAAATATATCCCCTAACAATAGTACGTGTTTTAAATTTAATTAAATTTAATACTTAGGTTATGGGCATTTTAAAAAATGCAATAAAAGGGCACAAAATATGAAGGAAACGAAATATTGAAAAAAGAAATTATGAGGTCTTTAAAAAAATCATAGCTTTCGAACCACTTGAGATAAAAAGATGATCATTTTGTAGTTACTAATCATCAAACAATTTCTATACAGCTGTATTACTTTTATATTTATAAAATTAATTTTAAAATTTCATTCAAGTGCCTCAACTTTAACACGTTATTTAACTTGTTTTCAGTGCTAACTGTTTTAAAAATAACTTAATGTTAGTACTAATCACCCATTTTTATTACTTCCCTTGAAATTTTCAGTTTAATGACGTCATACATCTTTATTTTTAGCTTAACAAAATTATCGATTAATTAATCGGTAATTTTCCAAAAGTTAACGATTAAATTTAATTTAATCGATAACAGCCCTATTTTAGATCAAATGCTTTTGATGTGCATATACTTAGCAGGAAGACTGTTACTTTAAGATCGAAAACAATTTGAGGAATTGTCTTGTATTTTTATATTCTAGGTCTATCAACAATGCAATTATCTTTGTAATATCAATAGTCACATTCGCGAGCTTAATCGCGAAGGTTAATCACATCAAATGGTTTTTGTCATTACCGCTGCAATGTTCGTTAGCTGTCTTGCTATGCCATGGCAACTAAACATTTTTTAAAAAATGTAATATATTAAACAAGACGAATTCATACTTAATCTTATAGGGCTTTAAGCTGTGTAGGGGCTCATTGTGCTATCAAATCAGTACAGAGAAAATCATGTCAAAAAGGGAAAAAGAATGCAATGGTACCTGGTGAAAAGGAAAAATTCTTGCCGGTCGTCTGATACGAAGAAGTTTGAGAATCCCTGGCTTACAATTTATTTAATGTCTTTTACATAGCTTCACGTATGTTACAATATTACAATGTAGACTTACACTAAATTAATAGTTAAATGTCAAAAAATTGATTTGAAACATAAACTACTTATTTTCAAATAGAAAATAAAGTGTTTGTGTTTTTTTTTTT
>MUZC01000277.1:1813947-1842076 GCA_002072015.1 Radix auricularia | reverse complement strand
CCCCCCCTCGGTGCGTGACGTCATTTATGGACGGCCCTAGCATATTATCGAAAACTAATAGCAGCCCGCCCATATTGTATGTATCGAATTTATTAACAATTTTAGAAACTGGTCTTCTAGCTTTGCCTTTAATAACTTTAAAGAGATATGGCGTTTATACATTACCATCAAACTAAAGTTTATAACAGCTCAGTAAAGAGATATGGCGTTTATACATTACCATCAAACTAAAGTTTATAACAGCTCAGTAAAGAGATATGGCGTTATTACATTACCATCAAACTAAAGTTTATTACTGCTCAGTAAAGAGATATGGCGTTTATACATTACCATCAAACTTAAATTTATAACAGCTCAGTAAAGAGATATGGCGTTTATACATTACCATCAAACTAAAGTTTATAACAGCTCAGCAAAGAGATATGGCGTATAAATACATTACCATCAAACAAAAGTTTATAACAGCTCAGCATCTGTCCTGACTGGTGTACGTCATTTTAAGATCTAACTTTCATTTATCATATTGCACAATTGTTCCAAACTTTACAGGGGTTACCAAACTATGGTCCGCGAGCCCGATCCGGCCCCTTACGTCATTTCATCAGGCCCGCTGATGTTATTTGTTTTTACACGACAAAAATTCTGTAAAATAAGCCGTTACAATAAAACTTAAATATTATTTTTCATGATACTGAGAGATAAATATATAAAATAGTGCATAAGCTGACAGAACAAACAAAAAATGTACTGGTGTAATCCTCATCGAATACAGTATGAGGAAAGCAGCAAATGATGATGACTCTGAGAATACAGTATGAGGAAAGCAGCAAATGACGATGACTCTGAGAATACAGTATGAGGAAAGCAGCAAATGACGATGACTCTGAGAAAGTGAATACTTTAGAAGTTTCAGTCTTCCAAAAAGTTCATCTTTGCGTAGAACACAAGAAATCGGGGAGAGCATTGCATTACAGACAAGCAAGTAAGCTAGAAATTTGCGATATTCTCTGACGCTGGATGAGTCTAATGATCCCGCGCGTACGTCACAAATATCAGGTCGTTCACGGTTTCAATAGGGAGTTCAAAGATTTGGTATCAATTTGGAGATGGATTGGCCACACCCACTCAAAGCCTACATCCAGCATTGTGAGACAGGCCCTCACTTGGAACCCCAAGGAAAGAGGAAAAGAAGTCGCTCCAAAATTAAATTGAGAAGGAAACTGGAGTCAGACTCCAAAAAGAGTGAGCCCGAATGGGGACAATTAGAGAGATTGGCGCAGGACCAGGATAGCTGGAGAGCCTTTGTTCGTGGCCTATGCCCCAGATGGGACGACAGGCAATGATGATGATAATGTTTTCCATTCGGGGCAAGAAATTAATAATATCTGGAAAAGACAGTTTCGTTTTTTACAAGGCCTGAAACGAATATTTTTTTTTAATAGAAAAAGATAGATTTGATCCAAACCTATAGTGTCAGTCCTAACTGGCTACCAATGTTGCCATCTTAGGTAAACATTATATCAAATGAACTTAAATTTCCAGGCAAATGATGACCTTGTCTTCATTGAGATCTATGTGGCAATCCCCATATATATGTGAACCTCAAATTCACTAAAAACTTATTCATGACTTCAACTTTGTTTGACACTAATAAACTTTTAGCTCAAATGCTTCAGGAAAAAAACACAAAAAAAAAACACATGCAATTGAGTTAATTACAAGATACTTCACAAGAATGCTGGATTGAGTGTGAAAAAAAAACTGTGTGTTGAGTGGGGATTGAGGGTTGATATTATTAGGAAATTTTAAAACTTATACGATTGATAAAGAAACATGAGTCGAGCTTATGGGTACACAAATGAAATTATTCACTGCAGATAACAATTCATGAACTCTTCTGGCAATGCAAGCACTCCAGGATGCAACAAGGAATTCTTAAATATCAAGTCTATTAAATACAGTGGCGTCGCTAGGGGGGTGCCGAGGGGGCGGGCCGCCCCGGGTGACACCGTCAGGGGGGTGACACCAGACCATAAAATTCTATATATTCCCGTTATTTGGCACTGCAAAACACGGAGGAGTTCTATGGATTAAATCATGAGGGGTGACACCATGAGCTACCGCCCCGGGTGACACCAACCCTAGTGACGCCTCTGATTAAATAGTAACATTTAACCTCAAGTTGGACTTCCCATGATGATCATTCATGCACATATAAAATTGAAAAATATAATTGTCTTACTTATTAAATATAAAGGCCTACACAATAAATGCAAAACAATGTTTAATTTTTAATTTTCTAAAAACAAATTTTTAAGCTTAAATTTATTGAACAGATATGAATTATTCTTAAGCAAATATAATTATCAACAATGTGATATGAATTCATATCAGAAGAATTAATTACCAGGTAGATAATAAAATTATTTTCCCGGAAAATTTTATTTTTAACAAATATTTAATGAATTTAAAAAAATGTGTCTTAGGTATAATTAGATTTCTTAAATAATAATTATTCACAGTCACAGTCACAGTCAGCCGAAAAATCCTATTCTGGTTTGTTTAATTATTTGTATCACAACATTATCAATTAGCCAAAGTCTAAAGCAAAAAAATGCAAATCAAGTTGAATTTCAATAAAAAAAGATTGGGTCTATTTTTTGTTTAACTGAAATGCTATGACTGACAGTGAACAATGAGATTTTAATAACAATTTAAGAAGCAGCATGTTTATGTTAATTTTACAATTATGTTGAAGATAAAATATGGTTACTTATGTGCATTAACAGTATTTAAAGACATTTTCCTTGTTTAATATGTGAAAATGATATATTTATTTGTGTGTCTGTGTATATAACATAATATATTGTGCAGAACAAAAATTGATGTGTCAATAAAACAAAAAAAACAATATACACTGACAATATAGTTTGAATAAAACAATTACAAAAAGGCACAGATGTAATTTGAATAAATGTTTTCCTTAGTTCTTACACGTTTTCCCGTTTGTCACACATAAATATCAATTTCTCATTGCATATGACATAAATGTCAATAGTTCAATATTATTTATTACCATAACATGATCATTATAACTTTTATTCAGGGCTGTCCAAAGTCTGGCCCATGGGTCGAATTGCGGCCTGTATTCACTTGCCTCTATGTTCTAAACAAAATGAAGGTCACCATTATCTTATCTTAACTTTTACAGTTGCTCGGTCTATTCAGAAGAAATTCCGTATAGAAGGAGCATCTGTTAAGGAAAGAAAAAAGAAAACAAATAAAAATTCAAAACTACACATAAACTATGGACGCAATAGTGTAGGACGCAATAATCTTCAGTATATGAGTGTCTGTAACAGATAAGATGAATTTAGCAGAAATTTTACAGTAATCTTGAAATTCAGGATATACAGCATTGTTTATCTTTTGGCTTGATTTCTTTGGGGCTTGAATTTGAACCCTGAAAATCATCAAGAGGATGTTTAAAATAAATAACTGGTTTCTCTTCTTCAAAATTATCCTCTTCCTTTACTGATTCCTGATACTTTTTAATTAAATTCTCCACTAGGATTTCAATATCATTCACTTCCTTCACGTTTTCATCAGGTGCCATGAAGCCTAAAAGATTTTGAACATTACAACGGAATTTCTTAAACTTTTCTTTGGTGTCTTCAAGTTCCTTCTTTTTTATCTTGAGTTCTTCCCTCATCATTTCCAATAACTTTGAACCTGAGCCGAGTGTGTTGTTCTGCATTGAGCTCTGTGTTGTCTCATCAACAGGCTCTAACTTTATTCCAACTTTTCCATATGAATTATCTTCCTTTATTTGGGTTTTTTGGGGTGTTCCTTTTCCCCCCAACAATGTCTTTGTATCTCTAATAAGATCATTTCTACCTAAATGAGATGTTGAGGATGAATTTAGCTCATGCAGATCAGATTTATTATTTTCTGAAAAAAGACAAATGCCCCAGTCTCATTTAACATGATCACTTATCAAAGACTTACAATAAATACAGTAAAAATGGGGTAGTAGTCAGTAGTAGAAAGCTAATAAATAATGTTTCACATCTTATGCAATCAAAACAATAATTAAATTATTATTAAAATAATCTTCTATATAGTTTAACTCTGTTATGGAAATAAATATTTGCGCATTTTACAATTGATGATAATTTTTATAATGTTAATTAACCTGTACATGTGTGAACTTTTAAAAATTTTATAATAAAAATTAATTTTTTAATGACTGAACCATACCATGAGCTAGTCAAGAAATATTTTTAAAAGGCTGGTCATTAAATAAGTGCTCATGACGGTGAAGAAGCTAAAGTTAGCCATGTATTGCTAGTTTTAACCTGATACCAATGATATTTTTAATATTTCTTCAAACAGGCAGATCAAATATTAATAAAGCAGCTTACAATTATAAATTAATACAACATTTAATTAAATTAAATTAAATAAATTACGGAATGATAAAATTACGGAATG
Organism: Radix auricularia; assembly: GCA_002072015.1. Lineage (NCBI taxonomy): Eukaryota > Metazoa > Mollusca > Gastropoda > Lymnaeidae > Radix > Radix auricularia. The sequence continues at coordinate 1,837,582 of MUZC01000277.1, read as the reverse complement.
ATAAAATTACATTGGCTTGTTTAATTTGTTAAAAATTTTTACCATGGTTAATTAATGAAGGTGATGACACATCTCTCTCAACCTCCCTGATATTGTCCTGTTTTTTCTTTAAGAACGAGGGCGCCAGCTGAAGCAAAAAGGCTTTGTATCTTGATGGCTGTTCAGGCTGATCTAAATGAGGCTTTTTTGATGGTACAGATTGTAGGTCATCATTACTGTCATTGGCATCAGAATTATCAGCTGATTGAATATCCGTTGGAGGAGTAGCTGTAGTTTTCTCGTGGGATCTTTTTAAAGGTGACCTATCAAGAAAAAAATTATGTTTTAAAAGCTTTTGGCATTAAAAAAAAAGTTAATTTATTCTGTATCACGTACACTGCACTTAGGGTTATAGATTTGTGTCCAGTGTCATTAACTGTATCACATACACTGCACTTAGGGTTATAGATTTGTGTCCAGTGTCATTAACTGTATCACGTACACTGCACTTAAGATTATAGATTTGTGTCCAGTGTACAATCACGTACACTGCACTTAGGGTTATAGATTTGTGTCCAGTGTCATTAACTGTATCACGTACACTGCACTTATGGTTATAGATTTGTGTCCAGTGTACAATCATGTACACTGCACTTAGGGTTATAGATTTGTGTCCAGTGTCATTAACTGTATCACGTACACTGCACTTAGGGTTATAGATTTGTGTCCAGTGTACAATCACGTACACTGCACTTAGGGTTATAGATTTGTGTCCAGTGTCATTTTTTAATTATTTCATATGAATTAAGTGTGATGAATCATAGTTATCTATCTTATCTTATCTTAACTATACAGAGGCTCCTTCTATGCAGAAGATAATTGCGTCCACAGACCATGACAGATGATCTGTTTGCAAGTGATGGAGCAGTCACAGGCCAAGGCTATGAGGGTTCCACGCATTACCCAGCCGTATAACTAGTGTTAGGTACCCATTTTTTTACTGACCAAGGGGCAATGATACAAAAGTAATGGTTAGATATTGATGGCTTTACATGAATGACAATTAAGTTTACACTTATAATGTATATAATTTTAATATACAAAATCATGAAAACAAAAATTTGTCAATTTTAGAAAGTACATGTAAAACACTTTGGGCTAAAATTGAGATATTATCTTTACGAAAAAATAAATGTTTTAATTTCTAATTATCTAACATAAATTTTGGTCTGAATATGGCTTTAAAGTTATTCAATTTACCATTCAATGGCAGTTTCAATCCATTACCTGTTAGATCACTTTTTTTTAAAATGTAATTTACAATAAAATAAGAAATTCTAAATAATTTCATCATAGAAATGCCAAAGTCTCCCAGGCCTTTATTTCAAATTATATATATAAATTTAACAAACCTTAAAGAATTGGATTCATTGTTTTGCTCTTTTGACTGAGATGCTTGCATCAGAATGTCCTGAAAAGGTATCAAATAAATGTTTTTAACAAGAGGGATTTAAAAAAAAAATTGAATTTAGTATTGAAATCAACATTTAAAAAGGCATCACTTAGAAGTAAATTGACAAATGTATGTAGCAATTTATTACATTAGAAAGATGTGTTAATTCAAAGACATCTTAATTGTTACACGAAGTTTGATTAAGACTAAATATTTTAAAGCACAATACTTTATTGATCCTGAATGTATTTAACATGCCACAAAATGTTTTCAAAATGTTTATTTATTTGTTTTGCTACAAATAATAAAACCTGTTTGAAGACAGTGTATCCATATGAATTATATTCATAAACTTAAGTAATCAAGATTAATTTTAATTTAATAATTATCATTTGTGAAAAATGAAAAAATAATTAATCGATAATTTTGATTAAATCTAAAAATAAGATGTAGGCTATGACATCATCAAACTGAAAATTTCAAGTGAAGTAACAAAAACAGGCAATCAACATTTTTTAAATTTAAATATAAGTAGATCAACATAATGTCAATGAATTTAAATTTTGTTATTGTTAATTAAGTAAAAACAATGTTTAATTTGTTATATCAATTTCCTTATAAAAACAGCTTATTTTAAAGTTTACACTTTAAAAATCTTTTTTTTTTAAAATGGTGAAATTTGTACGTAAATAAAGCAAGCTATTGTTAATTATTAATAATTAATTATTTATTAATAAATCGTAAAAATTGTTTAAAACAATTACCCTAAGTTAAATCGCTATTTTATTGATTAAAATAATTTTAATTGATAAATATTTTTACCAAGTAATCAAGAAATTAATCAATATTTTCCGCAGCCCTCAATTAAACATTACGATTTTGTAACTTCTAGTTTTTCTACATGTCTGGAGTCCTATACTTTATCTTAGATATACAGACGCTCCTTCTATGCAGAAGATAATTGCGTCCACAGACCATGAGAGATGATCTGTTGGCAAGTGATGCAGCGGTCACAGGCCACGGCTATAGGGGTTCCACGCATTACCCCAGCCGCCTAACTATTGTCTAGTTAGGTACCCATTCGGAGCTGGGTGACTCGGGGACTCCTCAGGCCGCGAGAACAAATCCTCACCTTCGTGTGGATTCGAACCCGTGACCATCGGTATGACAGTCGAGAGCGCTACCTCTCGACCACCACGTCCCAATGAAAGCTGTCAGTGAAGTCCTATAGATAAAAATACATTTAAACTACGTACTTCTGTTTTCAAAATGATTGAATTGGTTAATGAGGGAGGTTGGTTTTCTAATATTTCCAACAATCTTTAACTTTACAGTTTAACGAACTTTTCAAAAAGCAGCTCAAACTGGTCTCAACATTATTAGCATCTCACCTGACAAATTTTTCTCTCTCTCTGTATCTTTTCCTTCCTGAATAAGCCAAGTAGATAAAGTACATTGAATTAGCATTGCAAGAGTTTTGTAAAAATGCCTTAACTTACTTATTATAAAGTTTTATTTTATTATTTTTTTGTGAATGCAACAACTCACTGTTTTCGCTTGTAGGTTTTTTTATAGCTTGGTTTTAAAACCTCTTCATCATCTCCTTCTTCCTCTTGTGGTATGTCACATCGGCTAAAATATAACATTTTGTTTGCTTTAGAAAGGGGATTTTATTTTCTGTCAAATGTTAGTATATTTGCAAGTAAAAATCTTAAGATAACATGTGTAAATTATGAGGGGGGGGGGGTGGGGGTCTCAAACTAACTACTGTTTTAAAAATGCTGTTTAACTAAAAATAGACTTCAGTATATTCAGCTTTCAACACAATGTAAGGGAAATAAAGCTGTTGTTCTCAATATGTAAGGAAAATAAAGCTATTTTTCTCAATATGTAAATAAAATAAAGCTATTTTTCTCAATATGTAAGGAAAATAAAGCTATTGTTCTCAATATGTAAGGAAAATAAAGCTATTGTTCTCAATATGTCAGGAAAATAAAGCTATTGTTCTCAATTTCTGGTTGTCAGAGAATATTGTCTTAAAATATATAAAATTGTTAGCAATGATCTACAGCCAAACAACTTGGCTAAGTGAATAATTTATTGACTTTAAATACATGGAATTCTTCAATTTTTATCTTATCTTATCTGTTACAGGCGTTCTCTCTATAAAGAAGATTATTGCGTCCTACGTTTATCTATGGCTTGTGTTTAGTCCCGCATTCTTATTAGAGTTTTAAATGATGATAAAGTGTTGGCTTTCCTGTTTTTTTAAAGGCAACTGAATTCTGGACGGGAAGAAAGAAAAAATGTATGTGTTTGTTCTTGCATACGGAATAAGAAAGGTGTTTTTATCCTAATGTCTATCTGAGGATTGTATTAAGTAATCTTTGTGTTGTATTTCTAAATTAGAATTAAGTGCTTTATGTATAATTACTAATTTACTCTTGGTTCTTCTATCGTCTAGTGTTTCAAGGTTTATTGATTTAACTAATGGTGTTTCTTGTCAGTTTTGAATATTCTCCAGTAATGAATCTTGCAGCTCTTTTTTGAATTTGTTCTAACTTATCAATATTTTCTTTGGTGGATGGGTCCCATACAGAAGATGCATATTCTAGTATAGGTCTCATCAGGCTGATAGTTTCTCACTTATTATGAAACCTAAGTATTTTGCATCTTTAGTTTGGGTTAGTTCTTTTCCATGAATAAAATATGTTGAATTTATTTGTTTCTTTTTCTTTGTTACTCTTAGCAGTTGGCCTTTTTTCTGGGTGGAAGGACATACTCCAGTTAGTTTCCCATTTTTTTAAATTCATCTAAGTCTTTTTGTAAAATTTTGTGTTTTACAAATTAAAATTAAATGTTTTGAAAAGAAAAAGCTGCTTGTTATTTTTTTCTCAAATGTCAGGGATGGGAAAATCTAATACAAGACAAAATAAAATAATAATCCAAAAACAAAGAAACAGACAAGTAAATAACTACTTTCTAGGAAAATTTTAAAGATTTTATGTACAGTAATAAACTTACTTGTGTGCAGAATCACGATTTAAGAAACAAAACCATCTGAGAGGAAGAGACTTTTTAGTAGTTTGACCTGGCAAGCGTCGCCACTTTAGACAGGTATCACATTGTACCCAAAGATCAGGGACTTCACTAAATCATTTCAATTCAATTAAATAAAATATAAAGTTTAGGTTATATTATCGGACAAACATGAAAGCATAAGTTACTAGCTTAAGAAATTATACAGTTTTACAAATCCATTAAATTAAAAGCTTATTTTCGGGTTTTAATAATCTAGTGGAGAAAAAATTAAATGGCAGGAAGAAATAAAAATGTTAATACTTTTTTTTCTGAGCAGTTGATGACCTTTGACCTTCTATCTTTTCGTTCCAGTAATCATTGAGTTTGTCTCCAAATGCTTTCATCACAGAACTTCAATCATTAGACAAAGAATAAATTAACTTAGATTTTTTTAATGAAATAAGCTATAGATAGCAAAATGAAAATTAACTGTAAACGTAATAATAATTAAATACTTAAAAAATAGGAAAGGAAAATTAAGTCGGGTCCTATTCACAATGCTAAATAGATTGGTTAAAGAAAGTCATATCCTAAACACGTTACAAATAGGAATTATTTATAGCTTGATGTATAATATATTATTAACTTTCTTTCTCTCTATTTTTTTTTTAGTTTTCAAAGTCTGACATACAGTGGCATTTTCATTTTTAGAACTTAAACATTAAATGATTTTATTAAAAAAGACAACTTAAAAAGATTGTGGTGAAAATTAAGTTAGAGTGAAATTTATAAAAAAACGTGTAATTATTATTAAATGTTGTGCTCATAGAACATTTTGGAGGAAAAAAATTGCTTGTTATATTAGTTTATGTTATTGTATTGAAACCAAATTGCTTGTTATATTAGTTTATGCTATTGTATTGAAACCAAATTGCTTGTTATATTAGTTTATGTTATTGTATTGAAACCAAATTGCTTGTTATATTAGTTTATGTTATTGTATTGAAACCAAATTGCTTGTTATATTTAGTTTATGTTATTGTATTGAAACCAAATTGCTTGTTATATTAGTTTATGTTATTGTATTGAAACCAAATTGCTTGTTATATTAGTTTATGTTATTGTATTGAAACCAAATTAAGTGGTAAGGAAAAAATAATGTCCAATGAGTAGTAATACTTTTCAATATAGTTCAGGGGTCAGGAAATCATGGCTCGCTAGCCAGATCTGGCTCTATTGATGGCTGAATCTGGCTTGCAGACTTATGTTTCATTATATAAAAAAAACTTATTTAGGGTCCTTTAGTGTACATATTAATTGCATATCCAAAATAAAAAACACCAAAACAAAACACCTCCATGCCTGCATGAAGCTAAACCCTTCCACATATCAACCAGACTACAAAGCCACAAGCAAAGCAATGCAGCACCATAAGTCATGATAAGTCATGCAGCACCATAAGTCATGCAGTACCATAAGTCATGATAAGTCATGCAGCACCATAAGTCATGCAGTACCATAAGTCATGATAAGTCATGCAGTACCATAAGTCATGCAGCACCATAAGTCATGCAGCACCATAAGTCATGATAAGTCATTCAGCACCATAAGTCATGCAACACCACAAGTCATGCAGCACCATAAGTCATGCAGCACCATAAGTCATGCAGCACCATAAGTCATGCAGCACCATAAGTCACATTAATGTTATGAAATACTCATCGTTGATTAGCAACAGCCTAACAAAGTGTTATTAAAAAGATTTCTGATACATATTTTTTTGTATTTTTAGTGTTGAAATTACTCAAAATGCTCACATTTACTTGAATTTTTAGTTTGAAACATAATGTATGGCTATCACAGAATTACTTTTCAAAATATGTGGTGTTTATGGCTCTCCAAACAAAAAAGTTTCCCCAACAACTGATATAGATGGACATCAGTAAAACTAAAACCAATAATAATAATAATAATAATAAAATGATGATTTATATAGCGCTGTATCCCAGCAAGGAGCCAGGCTCACAGCGCTTTACATGGAAACAAAAATACATATATAAATAAAAAGAAACATTCATAGCATATTAACTACATAAATAACAATACGGTATACTCAATACATCAGCTACGCTAATCAATTACAGAAATGTGGTTTTATTATTTTTGAAAATAAATTTTAAAGAGATGTGTCTTAAGTGCTGTCTTAAATGACTTAGCAGTTGAAATGCTACGGATGTGTAATGGAAGAGAATTCCATTGTTTGGCTGCACAAAAGGACTCGTGGATGTAGCAAAGATTTCGTAAAAATTAAATTAAACTTGGTCTGAAAAACTTGAGGATTTGTTAACCTTTAAATTTAAGACTAGTTGGGTTTTTTCTGTGGATTTTATTTCTTATGTTAACTAATAAGCCCACATCTGATAATAATTAAGTTACTCACATGTATTTCTCATCTATTTTAAAATCCTGCTTATTGTGAATTGGTTCCAGAAAATCTACCTCAGCAACACCAACTACTCCAAGTCCCAATTCATTTTCCTGTCATTAAATATTTCATGATGAAATCTAGCAGTTAGAGTGATTACATTTCAATATTTCATGATGAAATCTAGCAGTTAGAGTGATTATATTTCAATATTTCATGATGAAATCTAGCAGTTAGAGTGATTATACATTTCAATATTTCATGATGAAATCTAGCAGTTAGAGTGATTATATTTCAATATTTCATGATGAAATCTATCAGTTAGAGTGATTATATTACAAAATAATCCATGCCAAAAAAGGAAATTGTGGGAGGAAAAAGACCAATTGTATATTAGATTACAAAAGAGTGTCTGTGCAATGACATTAAACTTATACAGATTTATGTAACGAGGTGCAATCATTATCAAACAATAAAGAAAAAAAGCTGTGATTAGAGCCCGGGTCCCTAACCTGTGGGTCATGACACCAAGAGGGCCGCAAAGGGTTTTCTGGGTCCTAACCTGTGGGTCATGACACCAAGAGGGCCCCAAAGGGTTTTCTGGGGGTTGCCAACTTATACATTCCACAAAAATAATCATCACTACATTGTCATCACTATATTGTCATCACCATAGTGTCATCACTATATTGTCATCACCATATTGTAATCTTGCACTGCTAAATTTGCACTTGTACATATAAACTCATTTAACACTATGCCAAATGGAGAACTTATAAGATGATTTTTATAAAATAAATAGTTATAAATATAGTGGTTATGTTCAACAGTTAGCACTCCAAAATAATATTCAACCAATGACTGTCCATGTATTTCAAAGTAAGCTTTGTGATTGGTCACCACTTGCCCAGATGCCAAGATGCATACTAAAGGTTTCACAATTGTTTTCATGCTAAAGGTTTCACAATTGTTTTCATACTAAAGGTTTCACAATTGTTTTCATACTAAAGGTTTCACAATTGTTTTCATACTAAAGGTTTCACAATTGTTTTCTTTTCAAGTTGTGGAATCAACAGATTTAACCTCGTGTGTTCAGTTACTTGTCTATGTGTAATATATTCATTCTGATAATATCAAAGAAGAGTTCCTATTTTGTAGTTGACTTGAAACTGCTACAAAAAGTGAAGATATTATGGAGAAGATAAATACGTTCTTTTGAGACTGAAGAATTAAAGTGAAGAAAAAGTCTACGGAGTTCATACAGAGCTATGGTTGGAGTTCATACAGAGCTATGGTTGGAGTTCATACAGTGCTATGGTTGGAGTTCATACAGAGCTATTGTTGGAGTTCATACAGTGCAATGGTTGGAGTTCATACAGAGCTATGGTTGGAGTTCATACAGAGCTATTGTTGGAGTTCATACACAGCTATTGTTGGAGTTCATACAGAGCTATGGTTGGTTCAAAATCAGTCTTTCAGAAAAAAGAAAAAGAACTTGCTCTCCAAGCAAGGGAAATCCACTGCATGATTCTGTTTAAAAAAAAACTGTGTAAAAAATTTATTCTGAACACTAGGTTCTTCTTTTCTACAATGCGGTAGAAAGGTTTTCGAAAGGAAATGTTGTGAATCTTTTCTTTAAATCGAAAGATTGATTCTTAAAGTGCTAGGGAAACATGACCTTTGGTATATTTTAACAACAAAACTTGGTTAAAAAGAGTGTCATATCTAGTAGTTGTAGTAGAACACTTGGTTAAAAAGAGTGACATATCTAGTAGTTGTAGTAGAACACTTGGTTAAAAAGAGTGGCATATCTAGTAGTTGTAGTAGAACACTTGGTTAAAAAGAGTGGCATATCTAGTAGTTGTAGTAGAACAGCAAAATGACTGAACCTGAACTTGAGGGGAAGGAAACGGATATTTCAAGATTTCACATTTCAAGATAATTTCAGGGCATTTTTATCCAAGCTGCAAAACTGGCAAAGAAAATTTAAGTCTTTGAAACATTGCCATGTTTGAGAAAATCTCCAGTGCGGTAGATTATGTGAAATAAATGAAAATGTGAAGGTGGCGATTACTTGAAATGTTGCAGCATTATTTCCCTGAGCTGAAAGATGAAGAAACTTCAATGACAAGAAATTAATTTTCTGCTTCCCTTGATGTAGCCAGCATTCAGAATGAATGGCAAGATGAATTCTTGGATTTGCTGGATAATTCCTCGACAAGTAACTTGTTTAATAAAAAGTTGCTAAGACATTTTGTTGTGGTATTTATCATTCATACCCAAATAAGATGATATTTTCCTTTCAAGTTTTTGTTGTGGTATTTATCATTCATACCCAAATAAGATGATATTTTCCTTTCAAGTTTTTGTTCTATTTGTGTCTACATCTTTCTGTGACAGTGGAATTTCAATTCTTCTTTGTTTAAAAACAAAAGACAGAGATAAATCTTAAGAATGTCTTGAGGTTTGTGTTAAAAATTCACCCAAGAATTTGGAAGCTGGTTAATGACAAGCAATTTTAACCATTGCATTAAATTAACAATTTAACATAAATTATGCTAACAAACTATTTAAAAAAAAAACAATGTTGAAAATGGCATTTTCAAATTGCATTGGGGTCGCAGGTCACATGGCTTTTATAAAAAGGGTGTCGACACCCAAAAAAGATTAGGAACTTATGTATTAGAGACTTGCACTACAAAATGAAGTAGAGATACTTTTGTCTCAGTAACTCACCTGTTTCTGATATCCAACTTTTTCATAGGCTTTGATGAGTCTGTTCTTGTGATAAAGCATTATTCCATAGTCTTCCAACATATCATAGTTGAAACCAAAAATTATTTTTATTGGCGTTCTCTGAGGTAAGATAATTTAGTGGGTGCTTATGTTTTCTTTTACTTGAGGTTTATAAATAAAATTTAATGAAACCATTATGTAGTTGACATCAGTTTAAATTTAACCATCACAAAAAATAAATGTTCTCAATTACACTTCAAATTTGTAAAAGAAAATATCATAATAATACGTCACTCAAACTAATAAAGCAAAACTGTTGTTATGGAATTACTAAAATTTGTACTATTAATCTACAAGATGTGTGTAGTTACCAGCCATGATGGCCTGTATACATCTCTTTCAATTTGGGACAGTGATCTTGAAACCAGTTTAGACCTTACTGGCCTTTCTCGAAGTGTTATTTTCATCCTTGGCATTAGATACAAAATACTTGTGTAAACCTGAAAAAATTAACTTTATAATAAATCCCCTTTTTACAAGGTATATTAAAAACTTCTCCTTAGTAAAGAGTAGTAAAGACATATGCAATGAAACTTAAACTTTTAGTGAATAAATAGACTTTAAATATTTTAGAAATTTGACCTTTAAATATTAACATTCCTTAATCAAGAAAAGAATTAAAACTAACTCTAAGAGATGTCCTGTAGCCTAAAATTTTCTGTTCTACGGGTTGTGCAGTAAGTTCTTCATCATAAGCAACAGTCTCTGGACATCGAATATCAGTTGAGTCACTAACAAGGTCAAGCTCCAACAGTCCATTTGATAACCTGTGACATAAATAGTCTACTACAAAATAAATAAAAGATATTTTAAAAAGCAAATGAAAAATAAATGTTTATGTTTTTTATCAAATAAAATACTTTTTGAGGTTTTATATCAAGCATTTAATGCAAGCTCTAGATAAAGTTCATAAAGTGAAAACAGGAAACACAAATAAATGTGATAAATACAATTAGCAGAGAAAATAAATATTAAGAGGATAAATTTAATTATTTATCCTTTAGTAACTGACCAAAAAGTGTGTTTATATTAACGACAAAACAATTTAAAAGAACACACATTTGAAAATGAGTGAGTGAGAAAATTTAAGCAGCCTTAGTAAGTTAATGTTACTTTATTAACCCCATTCAGACTCAAGTCATTTCTTCACTAATCTTCACCATTAGAAACTGACCACACTAAAGTATCAACTATTTCCTTGTTTGTTCATAACATACAAAAAACAAACAAACATATTTTTGATTCATTTCATAAATTGCTTGCCTTTCACATAAAGTGACATATTGTGATGAAAATTGAATGAAAATAAAATATTCCAATTTTAAGGGTAACTTTTAAAAATATATTGAAAAATTGTTTAAACATTTTTTCATAACTAAATTTTACAATATGTATATGAATGATAAATTCAAAGGTCCAACACCAACATAATTACATTTTCGCACTGGTATTGGTATTCCTCTTGCATACAATAACTCAGACTTAAGCATCTTACGTGTTTAAGTTAAAAATAATAATTTTTGTTCCAGTCACAGAAGACTCTAAAGATCTTAGTTGATCCTTGATTTCTCTTTCAGAGTGAAACACTGAATACTTGAGGATAGCTTCTAGACAGTTCTGTGCTTCACTGTCATCTTCAGGCCGACATCTTCGTAGCTAGAGTTAAAGTTAACAATGATATTAAAATCTATCTTCTTATCTTAGATATACAGACGCCCCTTCTATGCAGATGATAATTGCGTCCACAGACCATGACAGATGATCTGTTGGCAAGTGATGCAGCGGTCACAGGCCACGGATATAGGGGTTCCACGCATTACTCCTGCCGCCTAACTATTGTCTAGTTTACCTAACTGTTAGGTACCCAATCAGAGCTGGGTGACTCGGGGACTCCTCAAGCCCCGGGAACAAATCCTCGCCTTCGCGTGGATTCGAACTCGTGACCATCGATACGACAGTCTAGCGCGCTACCTCTCGACCACCGATCTTAAAATCTTTAGTAGCTAGGGTTAAAGTTAACAATTATCTTAAAATCATTAGTAGCAATGGTTAAAGTTAATAACAATGATCTCAAAATCTTTAGCAGCTAAGGTTAAAGTTAACAATGATCTTAAAATCTTTAGTAGCTAGGGTTAAAGTTAACAATGATCTTAAAATCTTTAGTAGCTAGGGTTAAAGTTAACAATGATCTTTATATCTTAGTAGCTATGGCATGGTTTAGGTTACATATTTGAAACAAGACAATGAGGTTATTGTCTTTAAAACGTTTATATAAAAATAGATACAATGAGCATTAAAAAAAACTTAATAGGTATTACTTGAACTTTTTTTTTATTAAACTGATTAATGAAGATTTTAAAAATGATAATAAAAGGATATTGCAGGTCGTATTGTCGTATTCAAGAATAGGAACAAAAATAGTGTCAGCTTCCATGGCTTGCAGAAACGTCTGTGAGAGAAAGCCAACACTGGAGCTATGTTTACACCTTGTAAGAACTAAAACGTCTTTGCCTAAACGCATTGAACCAGATTTGAATCCATTTCCATAGTAACCAATAGGGGCATACGAGTCTGTGATGGCATCTTTGTCACAAAAGCCAAAGCTGAAATTATAAGTATCGCTAGTGAACACGTTTACTTTCCGCTTTAAAAATAAGTTGACATGCTTTTTACATTGACATTCATGAATTAAATTAACAGAAGATATTACTATCATAAAGGTGAAGTCATTCATGAGGTGGAGTAGGGGTCATGAGGTGGAGTAGGGGTCATGAGGTGGAGTAGGAGTCATGATGTGGAGTAGGAGTCATGAGGTGGAGTAGGAGTCATGAGGTGGAGTAGGTGACATGAGGTGGAATAGGTGTCATGTTTAAGTCGCCCGGGGCAGGTCCAAATTGATTGCAAAGTTTGCGCGCGCGTACACACACACGCACGCACGCACACTCACTCATCCACACACACACTCAAAAAATGGATGGTATTAATCATAAAGAAAATATAATTTTTATTGGAAAATATTTCTCAGAAACATTATAAATTGGTATTTGAGGGAAAAAAATAAAGAACTTTTCTTTCTTGATATGAAATTATTAGAATAGACGTTTTCTGCTTTTTTGTTTCCTCATTGCGAAACCCTTGATGGTACTGTATATGGCAGTGTTATCAAAACCAATCATTCAATTTTTATGCTTCTTCTTCTTTCTTCTTCTTCGTTCTCAATATTGAATATTGAGTTTTGCGTGCCACGAGTTTTGCGCCAATTGGCCCGTGGTCTCCGACATCAGCCTGCTGTATTTTCTGGATTTGCTTCCATAGCCTTTGGTCAGCCAAGACCATCTGCAAGGCAGCAGTTGTTTCTTGGCAAGTGATGCAGCGTTCACATGCCACGGATAAGGGTTCCACGCATTAACCCGCCGCTTTTCACCCATTTGGAGCTGGGTGGAGCTCAGGGACGCCCTAGGCCCCGGGAACAAGTCTTTGGCTTCCCATGGATTCGAACTCGTGACCATCGGAGCTTGCCACTCGACCACCGCGGCCCCCAATTTTTATGCTAAAATAGACACATCAATGCTAGCTAGTGTATTCGTTGTTCGCAATTACCACCACCCCCTCCCACACACACACTCACACTTATTATCTTTTCAGAAGTTTATTTTAAGGCTGGCTTTACGTTTGTTTTTACCGAATTAATTAAGCTGACGCAAATCTACTTTCCCCATTAATTTATAATTAATATCCATTGGATGTAGTCAGGAATAATCGAAGTGATAATACTACATTAGAATTGGTTACCTCGAGCATAAGGGGCCGTCCATAAAGTACGTCTCGCTCCAGAGGGGGGTGTACGAAAGTGTGAAAGGGGGGAGGGGGGGGGTCCGACCATGTGTGACTTCACGGTGTTTTATGTTAAATTTTAATTATTTTGTTTATTTAAAATTTTATTTTTGTACGAAAGTGTGACGTACTTTAGATGGGGGTGGGGTGTCCTAGATTTGTGACAGTTTGTGACATGGGGGAGGGGGAGCTAAAAATTGTCAAAAATACGTACTTTATGGACGGCCCCTAAATAGCGTTATACAATTTAATAAATCAAGTAAGATTGAAATCATTTATTCATTTTTATTTCCCGTGAGTTCATCAAAAGCCCTTGTTTGCCATCCTCATGTTATATTTACCGTGAGTTCATCAAAAGCCTTTGTTTGCCAATCTCATGTAAGAAACCTGCTCAAATTTAAAATTCTGGTCACCAATGTTCAATAGATTAGCTGGTATGAGAAAAACTAATGCCAAAGCATCTCATTAATTATTTTATGAAGAAAAAACTTAAATTTCTTCCCATATATTTTCTTAAAAAAACGTGTTTGCTTTTGTTTTGTTTGTTTGGTTGTGTTTTTTGATTGTGCGGTTCCTTAGAGTGCCATTTTTAAAAAAAAATTATTTTGCGTTTCTTTTGTTTGTTTGGTTGTTTTTTTTTAAAAGTACGGTTCCATTAGAGTGCCAATTTTTTTAGAAGAATGCTTCCTAATATTTTGGAATAATATTTGACCTTCTGCATGATCCTACAGATGCCATATATGTCTTAAAACTGCAATGGAATCATTTTGAATTTGAGGTTACAGATACGTATTTGAATGTTTTAGACACATTTCCCTATGAAGTTTTCAGAGTCAGAGGCGTCACTGTGGTGGTGCGCGGGTGCGGACCGCACCGGGTGACATCATCACAAGGGGGGGAGGACACCAAAACGCAAAATAAAGTATGTTCCCGTAATTCGGCAATGGCACAGTCAAGAAGGTATGTGAGGTAAGTCGTGAAGGGGTGACACCATGAACTACCATACTGGGTGACGCCAACCCTAGCTACGCCTCTGCTGGGAGTACTTTGTCGTACTATGGAAGAAGATGCATTAGGTCCAAAATATTGTAATGTGTATTACACCAGTAATACTATTATTATCCTCATTTTAAGTTTCTTAACACCTTTTTCTTCTTGTTTTCCTTAAAGTTTTGCTGCTGTGTTTCAACGGTTTACCCTTTTCAGATTCCCCTTTTTTAAAAATAATTTCATCTATTAGCAAATATTTGTCCTGTGTTGAACGCTTGATTAATGTTTGCCTCCTGTGAAATTTGGTTTCTGTCAGTTTTTATTTCCACGAGATATGGAAAACTTCAGTGTGTTGATGATGTAAAACACAAAATAATGATGTTTTAGAATAAAAACTAGTCATCAAAGTACGCTATTCCCCCCACCCCCCATTAGTTTACATACGGTAACAAATCACCCCTCCGTTACCCGTCTCATCTTTATTTTTTTAATGGTCTATCTCTGATTCGGTGAAGTAAATTTTTATATGTTGGGCAATTTTCTAAAGTTGCTGCACATTTGTAATCGAACATTTTCATGAACACATTTGTAATCGAACATTTTCATGAACACATTTGTAATCGAACATTTTCATGAACACATTTGTCCCATTTTTTAAAAATCGTTCTAGTCCATGTGTTTATTGTTAAAATGTATTGCTGGTTGAAACTGTGTCCTGTAGAGTGTACAGTAATTCTTGCTTTACTCTCAAGAGCGGCTGAAAAACTTTAACCTTAAGTACCCCTTTAATACTTGATTTCTTTCAATTTATTTTATGACATCTTATATGGCTTCACGCGTGTTACGATATTAGAGTGCAACCTTACAATAAATACATACTAATATGACAAAAATTGATTGGAAACATGCTCTTTTTCAAACAGAAAATACATCTTTTATTGGGGGGGGGGGGGTTGCACAGCTTTGTGACCTCATATTGGAGGGGGGTCTAAGTTTTTTGCAACGACGCGTGACGACGGGGAAGCGGGGAAAATCGGCCAAAATCACGTGACATCATTTATGGAGGCCCCTGTCAAAAATTATTAATCTTTTGTAATTTAAATATGTATTTAGTGTAAGTCTGCACTCTAATATCATAACTCGTGTGAAGCTATTGAAAACTTCATTAAATAATTTGCAATCAATCAAATACTCAAGTGGAACTTTTCTTTAAAGTTCCCCTTTTTTTAAAAGTGACATCCCATGTCTTAAACACTTCCTCCCTCTTGTCACAAATGCGTGACCCCCCTCCTTTCCCCTAGGCGCGTGACGTCATTTATGGAATTATGGCCTATTTATGACACGGGTTAAAATATTTTATTAATTTAAATAAAAATTGACTAAAAACTATACAAAATATTTACCTGAGCATTCTTAAAAGCTTTGAAGCATCGATTCCAGCCCCATTGTCCTGTATTACTAAACATTGTTGGTCACTTAAAGTAGGTGTATCAATATTGACATTGGTAGCCTTCACGTCTGGGTCATAAGCATTATCTGTTCAGAATATTAAACGCTTTTGATAAACTTGTCGCTGAATACAAAATTAATCCAAATGTAATACATAAGCAAATATAATATTTGTGCATTATCTAACTGTATATATAATGGCATCCACCTTTCCTCCAGGAACGATGGCGTTTACTCCTGCTCCTTTGCCCGCTCCCCCTTCCCCTTTTTCCTGGCCCTTCTCTCTTCACTCCTATCTGTGAGGGATGCTTCCGCAACTTGAATGCCCTCACGCCATTTTGCCCGCCAGTCAAGTTAAACATGTATTAATATGCACATTTCAAATGATGCGACTAAGAATTGAATATCATTTGAATAATAATAATATATAAATGAAAAAGAAATTTCAAGAGAAAATACAATGTTAATTTTATTATAATATATAATTTCTGCATTTGAAACCACTTCTATCCGTAGGCGGATAAAATAAGTTGGAAATGAAATTTTCTTTTTAAAGAATTACTAAAAAGGATAAAATAAATAAAACTTCCCTCCCAATTAATGTATAGCTCTAGTTCTAGTACCGTACATGTAGTAATTATGCTGAAAGCACTAGAATCTTCAAGGACGCTAAGTAGATTTGGAGTAGAGGCTATCACCAAGGAAGTTGTGAGGACACACATCATTCATAAGATTTATTTAGCGTTTACTAAATTGTCATTTGGTACCAACAGTTATGATAATATCGAAGTACATGTATATGTATAGCCAAAGTAGGCGACACCGTTGTGTTACATGGGCGCCTCCGGATTTTCTAAATTTTTATTCGTATATGACTTTTTTGTGTATATACAATAGGCCTATAACATTTCTGGAGATATAGTTATTCTTTTTACCTAAAGTTAGGGTTAGGGTGTTGTTTTTTTTTTTGTTGTTTTTTTTTTGGGGGGGGGGGGGATTCCATCTACAATAATCTTTTTTTTTTTAAATTGGGTAATTATGCTTAGACTTTGCAGATCTAAAAGGAGATAAGTAGTAGGTTGAAACTGTCATTGAAACATTATTTACATGTAACTAAAATGAAAACAAGTTCACCTTAAAGGTCACGGATTACTTTATTGCTTGTACATTTTTATTTTCTTATATATATTTGTTACGAGGACCCATGTATAATAAAACTACATAAAGAAAACCCCATGTCCATATTTTTATCAATATTCTTCTTTAGATATTCGCTGAAATTCTCACAAAGATGTTGGAAAATTTTAGTACGGTCGAGTCAGGGTTTTAGCGTAAAAATGCATCACGTGACTGACCTATTAACTCCGCTATAGCACTGAAAGCCCACGTATGACTGGTTGAGTTACTGTGTAGATATCGCGGGTTAATCTGAAAACAGAATAAATTTTTTACAAATCAGGTTTTTTGTGTGATGTAAAACTTTGACAGTTCCTACTATACGTAGTTGTTATTCTTTGAAATCTTTTCATTTAATGGTCGTTATTTTATCCATTATTTTTCTTTTAAATAATCTATCTATAGATAGCCTATAATTCCCCTCATGGTTTAACCATGCCGGACACCAAGCTGTCTAGCCCCACCGACAAGTCAGCTGGCAAGAAAAGGTAGTGCAGAGGGTGGCGGTCATCGAGGCCAAAAATGCGTTCAATTGAGGTCAATTACTTTGTTCTTTCAGAACAACAGAATAGCATGTATTTTGTAGGGTAGTGGTTATTACATTCATCTAACACGCGGAATGTCGTAGGTTCAAGCCCCAGCTAAGACTTTAATTGTTTTAAATGTTTGTGTTTGTGCCCGTTCATTTCCCACTTACTTTTCGAACATGACATCGCAACACGGCTGTAGGCTTTGTTTCTCGACATTGGCATAATAACTTCGTGCTCTCCGTTGTGCTCAGTGACAGAAAAGTAGTCACACACTCAGTCATGGACAATTGTATGTTGCTCTCTCCAGAGTTCCTTCTTTTCACTCACTCACAGTCGTTTTCCCAAACCCAACCCATTTGGACAACTGCGTTTTTCAGGAAGTCTTCACCCTTCATTAAATCATTAGCTGCGTATGCCGCGACGCGAGTCGGCTAGTATTAAATATTTAAAATCATTCAACGGACAATTCAAAACCTGTAACACTTTTATGTATTTGTCAACCTCGTTTGTTGTCAGCCTGTTGGCTCTCTACCGATGGCACTCTGTCCATAAACTGTATTTGCTGCCGTACATGTTTGTACACTTTCCAGACGACCTACTCGTAATCTGACTGACACTAGACGTACATGTTTGTACACTTTCCAGACGACCTACTCGTAATCTGATTGTCACTAGACGTACATGTGTGTACACTTTCCAGACGACCTACTCGTGATCTGATTGACACTAGACGTACATGTTTGTGCACTTTCCAGACGACCTACTCGTGATCTGACTGACACTAGTTATTATCCTTTGTTTATGCGGCGTCTACAAACTTCACTTTCCCCTACACCGAATTGGGAGCCATCCATAAATAACGTTACGCACCTAGGGGGGGGGGGGAAGGGGGGTGCACTCATTTCTTTACGATGTATGACGAGGGGGGAGGGGTGTTTAAGAAATGTGACGTCACATCAAAACTCACAACTTGAAATAAAGTTATTTATTTATTTCATGACGTTTTACATGGCCTCACGCACGTTACGATATTAGAGTTAGAGTGCAGCTTTACACTAAATACATACTTCAATTTAAAAAAAAAATGATTTGAAACATGCTCATTGTCGAATTGAAAATACATCTATTATGGTGGAGGGGGCCAAGCTTTGTGACGTAATATTGGAGTTTTGGGGACGACGAGGGGGTGAAAATCGGTCAAAATCGCTTGACTTTATTTATAAACGGCACCTTATACATTTCAAAGAATAAGGTGTAATGCTCCTAATTAAAAAAATATATATTTACATTTGTAAATTTAAAAAACAAAACAAGTAAAGGGGTACGGTGGTCGAGTGGCATGCGCGCTCGACTGGCGCACAGAGGGTCAAGAGTGTCCTTGAGGTCACCCATCTCCGACTGGGTACTTGACACTAGTTAGGGGAAACAAAGGGGGCAGGGAATAGCGTGATTCCTCATAGGTGTGGCCTAAAAACGCAGCGCTAATTGACTATACGTTCGTAGAACGCAATACTCTTCTTTATAGAAGATCTATCTATACAAATAGATAATGAAAAAAAAACACAATAAGTGCAAGGGATCTGCGTTTAGGGGTCATCCATAAATGATGTCGAGAGATTTTGGCCGATTTTTCACCCCCCCCCCCGCCCCTCATCATGCGTTGTCACAAAATTTGGATCCCCCTCTCAAATATGACATATGACGTCACAAAGCTTCCCCCTGCCCCCTCCCCCTATATAAAAGCTGTATTTTCTATTTGAAAAATAGTATGTTTCAAATCACTTTTTTACGTAAATTCCCTTGGGAAAAATTGAACAGCAACTCCTCCTGAACTACCAGAGGGTTCGGGTCTTTTGCAAATATGTTAAGGAGGTCCCAAGCATGTGCACGGGCCAAGAAAAGAAATACCGAAAAAGTTTAGTGGATTNCCCCCCCCAAGATCCGA
Organism: Radix auricularia; assembly: GCA_002072015.1. Lineage (NCBI taxonomy): Eukaryota > Metazoa > Mollusca > Gastropoda > Lymnaeidae > Radix > Radix auricularia. The sequence continues at coordinate 1,817,984 of MUZC01000277.1, read as the reverse complement.
AAAAAAATATCAATATTTTGTCAATTTATCGCTAACCATAACATATATCGGATTGAAAAAAAAAAAGCCAAATGGTAGGTAATAATATTTAAAGCAATGTTGCATAAGGAATTTTTAAAAAAATCTTATTTGGTTCGACTCCCGTACTTTTAGCAGCAATTAGTAGGTAGCAATTGTTTTGTTTAGTTTCAAAATTATTTATTTTAAAAGATTTTTAAAGTGATCTAAAAATGATAATGGGGTTTTCCCGCGTTGTGAATGCTAATGTTAGCTTGTTGCGCAGCAGCATAGCGTGGGTATGTGCCGCCTGGGGCGGAACCCCAAAAACTGTTAGAAAATACAGTCTGTATTAGAAAGTTATAATAAGGAATTGTTGCATTTTATATTAGAAAATTTTTAAAAAAATAAAATTGACGTTTTCTGTTTTACCTCATGACACAAACTTTCATGTAGATCTATCAATTTTGTCTGCCACGCCATGTTCATTAGCTACAGATTAGACAATGTTATTGATTGTAATTAATTTTTCATTACCTATATTTTATAGACGCCACTTTTAACACCTTGCATTAAGACAGTTCTAAACAAAGTTCCAATCAATGTTATTTATTGTAGGCAGGTAACGTAGCAAGTGGAAAAACTAATACGTCAGCGCAGATGGAGATGGATTGGCCACACCCTCAGAAAGCCTACATCCAGCATTGTGAGACAAGCCCTCACTTGGAACCCCCAGGGCAAGAGAAAAAGAGGTAGAACCAAAATGACCTGGAGAAGGGAACTGGAGACAGACTCCAAAATGAGTGGGCACAGCTGGGGACAGCTAGAGAGATTGGCACAGGACCGGGATGCCTGGAGAGCCTTTGTTCGTGGCCTATGCCCCAGATGGGACGACAGGCAATGATGATGATGATAATGATAAAAATGGAGCCTAAATATCTTAATAATCATGAATAAATCAATTGATATTTTATTTTATTTTTTAAACCAGTTAGTTATATATTCCTTGCTTGACAATGTCATATATGAGATATTTCAAATGCAAATTTTCGAAGTCCAGTAAATAGTATGGTGAACAAACATCATAAATGTTTTCCAAACTCTTTATAACTGCCCAAACTACACATGATTTCTACAGTAGTCTCATCTTATGAAGAATAAACTTTCCTCTAAAAAACATAACATATATATAACATGAGTATTTCGCTTCTATCACCAAAAAGTTGCTCTCTCGTTCTTTGATTGGAAAGTTCGATTAAAAGGATGTGGTCTCCACATAAAATTTTAGCAAATGTCAAAGCATCCTTTAAATAGTAATTGGTTTCTCTGTGAGTAGCTTCTACAAAACATTTTTAGCTCAATACGTTTGTAAATAATTTTGGGCATAATTGACTTCATAAAATACATGTTTCCAAAGGGAAAAAAAATTAAAATAATAATAATAATAAAATAAAGAGATTTAATTGCTACTAACTAAGTTCACATGTGTGTTCATGTGTTCAGCTTTTCGTCTGCTCTATCAGTTTTTCTAAAGATTTCATACTCTATTTTGTATCATTAAGTCTGTTTAATGCCTTGCGTGTAGAAGAAATTAGATATTTCCAAAGGTGTATGGACATTGAAAAGTATCTATAAAAACCTTCTAGTGTACTAAAGAGTTCATTTTAGTTGGAGTACCATGTAAAAAATTAGGTTTAATGAACTGTTTGAGCGAGATTTGGCATTCAGATTTTGCGTCTTTCTTGAACTCCTGCATACATTCAGCTATATGTATAAACACAATTTGGGCAGCTGCAGTCCATCATTTTAATAACATCAATTATTTAAAATCATTTCAGATATGTCGTATGCAGATTCACGTTTGCTTTTGTAAAATCTTTGAAAGATTTTGCGTTTACGGTTTTGTTTTCAACTTTACTATATCACTAAAAATGGACACTGGCTTGATACTTATGTGAACTATTTGAAGAGCTATTTGGTACCTTTTTCATGGAAGATGTTGTTCGTTAACAATATCTCCTAAAATTGCTATGAGCTCAGTTTGAATTTCAGATGACAAGTTTTTTTCTTTTATTTTTCTTTTACCCGGTTTGAAGTTTTGATAGAAAAAAGGCCACACACTTTTGGATAGTTCCTTTATTTCTTTTATTAATTTCATATTTTGTTTTTATTTTATTCCCATGAAAAATCTACTTTCTTGTAAAATGTTCCTTGTTAGAAACGAATCTAGGAATTTGCCGCCCCTAGCCAACTGCCGCCCGGGACATCTTCCCCCATTGTCACGCCACTTTTGTTGCGCGGTGCGCATTATATTGACACATCCTTGGTGTGATGTAGCGTGAGGGGATATGACGTCATATTCTGTTTAATTTCAGAATTACTAATTTGAAATGACTTTTAAATTTTAATGTAATCTGGAATGATTTGCCTTGAATAAAAAAAATCGAAAATTATTTGTTTGAAATTGCGTGTAAATACTTATTCGAGTTGTTTTATTACTTGTTTTGTCATTTAAGTATGTATTTATCAAGTGTAAGGTTGCACTCTAATATCGTACCGTGTAAAACGCCATGAAATAAATCGTAAGAAATCAAATTTTTAAGTGGAACCTTTTTTTAAAGTTGCGAGTTTTGAGTTTTGATGTGACGTCAATTTCTAAAACACCCCCCTCACCCTCGTCACACGTCGTCAAAAATGTGTGGAACCCCCCTCCCCCAGGTGCGTGACGTCATTTAGGGACGGCCGCTTAGGCTTCCGTGTATTTAACAATTAACACCATTTCATCGTGGTTGAATATTCAGTTATTTATCTTTTGTTACTATCGTCATGTTTTCACCGTTAGCTGGCATGGTGTAGGAGACTGATCACATTATATAAAGATCTAGCTCATACCCCGTGCTTTGTTTAATTTTCTGCCTTGGCAGTATGGCATACTGCTAATTATCTTATCTTAACTGCTACAGACGCTCCTATGCAGAAGATTATTGCGTCCTACGCTTGTCCATGGTTTATGCCTACTCTTGCATTTTTATTAAAATTTTAAAATGCTAATATAGTACAATGCATGAGAACGATTATAACAAACGAGGTTAGGGATTGCAAGGCTTCGTTTAAGAAATAAATAATAAGTTTTTAGCATGTTGCATATATTGTTAGGTAGATTTAGATAGGGCTACTTGAACTTGTGCTAGTAAGTCAGTGTGACTTCATTTCATAATAATGTTTGCTCATATATTAGATCCAGCTGCATTCAATGGTTATTGATAGAATTATTTAGAGGATATATTTTCATTTTAGTAATAAGTTATACTCTTACTTATCGATTCCAAGAACACTATAAAGTAGGTCAATTTTTGTTTCGGTTTCTATTTCAACTCAGTGTTGTTTTATTTTACAATTAGCAAGCGTGATTTAATATGTTAAGTTTATGGATAAGTATACATAACATAATTTAATGGATACTATTGTCATTTCAAATATAACTTCTCAATATTTTAAGGTATTTATTTGGAAAGATTGGTTTCTGCTAAAGTGTTACAGTTACCTTGCACATAGGAAGTCCTGCTGTCAACGCCATATTGAAGTCGATTGAAGATAACCTATTATTATTTTATGGGAAGTATCAGACGTTAGCTAAAGATTGATAAGCAAAAAATATTTCAACATTATGAGCAGAGGCGTCACCAGACCGGATGACACGAAAATGTAAAATCTGTACGTTCCCGTTATCAGGCACTTGCAGATGCGAAGGAGATCTCTAGGGTAAATCACGAGCGGGTGGCACCATGAACTACCGTGCTTTTTAAAAAAATTCTTTATGTTAAAAAAAATAATAAAGGTAACGGCCAGCATATTTTAAACAACCTGAAAAAGTGATACGATCAAAAATTGCAGGCAGCAATAATTTTTGTGGGTCTGTGGGGAGAAAAAGTGCAAATGCAATTCTGCTAGAACAGGTATCATCAAACTACGGACCGCGGGCCCAATGCGACCCGCGACGCCTTCTCATACAGTCCCTAAAGACCTTTTAATCATCACCA
>MUZC01000277.1:1786908-1808996 GCA_002072015.1 Radix auricularia | reverse complement strand
AGGGGGGTCTACGTTTTGCGACTATGGGGAAAGGGGGGTAAAATTCGCCATATGGCAGTGAAATCGCCATACCGTTATGTTTAAATAACTTAAAGGCTGAAACACTTGGCGAAAGAGAAACATCTACTAATTTCAAAGAAATGGAAATATAAATCAGATGGATATATTTTAGCAATGTGTGGACGTTTTCGTTTGGTCTGAATTTAAAAGTTCAGAATTTCCTTTGCATTTAAATATAATTTATAAAACATTATTGCATATCAGTCTTGTGGGACGTGGTGGTCGAGAGGTAGCGCTCTCGACTGTCATACCGATGGTCACGAGTTCGAATCAACACGAAGGCGAGGATTTGTTCTCGGGGCCAGAGGAGTCCCCGAGTCACCCAGCTCCGAATGGGTACCTAACTAAATAGTTAGGCGGCTGGGGTAATGCGTGGAACCCCCATAGCCGTGGCCTGTGACCGCTACATCACTTGCCAACAGATCATCTCTTATGGTCTGTGGACGCAATTATCTTCTGCATAGAAGGAGCGTCTGTATATCTAAGATAAGATCGGTCAGTCAGTTACAAATGCCGTTAGAGTCTGCGCAGTTTACGTTACTAGGCTTGGTATTATGCAAATTATATTTGTTGTGCGTAAGTACCACATTCAGTGGAGACACCCCTCCCCCTTCCTCCGTACGCATCCATACGCAAAATCGTTTTCCCGTTGTGGCTTTCACTGTTACTTTAGATACTTAAACTTCCTCCTTTTTCCTATATTCTGTGTCCTTCTTTGTTTTTGTTTTTTCTTTCTTTTCATTTTTTATCATATAATATGTTTTAAGATTTATGTAAGTAATTATTTATGTTATTGTACTGATGAAGGCATTAGCAGAAACGTCTACTTTTATTAGTATTAGTTCATAAATAAAGCTTAGATTTATGTTGTCTTACCCAAATAGTTTGTGTAATTTGTTTTTTTAAAGAAATAGCAAGCTATCGAACATTTTTGTAGAAGTTTTATCTTAAGTTGCTAATTTACATGTGACATCTTATTTAACACTCTCTCACACATCGTCACAAATGCATGACCCCCTCCCTTACCCCACTTGGTGCGTGATGTCAGTCAAGGACGACTACTTAATTTTCATTGGCTTATTATTTTGTTTGCGTCTCGATAGCCTGTGGGCTATTAAGACGCTAGCGTCTCAATAGCCACTGCCTACTGCTATGATATTATTGAATTAAATTATTGATATTGATATGCTTACGACTCACTACGAGTATTGTGCCTCTTTTCTTTACCGCATTTATTTTACTTATGACTTATAATTTATTTCGCCAAGGGCCAAGTTTATAAAGTTACTAACTTTTAGTCGTAGCTAGTGGCCCCCGAACCAGAAGAATTTCCCACCCCTGGCTACAGTCTTTTAAAGAGTCTCAAACTTAGATGGAGGCATGTGAAACTTAAATCTTTTAAGATGTGTCAAGAGTCAAGGGCTGCATCCCCCCCCCTAAAGTCATGGCAGTGGCGTCGCTAGGTGGTGCGGTGGGGCGGGCCACCCCGGGAGACACCATCAGGGGGGTGACACCAAAAATTTTGGTAAAATGTAAAATTCTGTATATTCCCGTTATTTTTCACTGGTTAACTTGGAGGAGTTCTATAGGTTAAGTCGGGAGGAGGTGACACCATGAGCTACGACCCCGGGTGACACCAATCCTAATGACGCCTCTGGGCCATGGCCATAGTCATAGTAAACAAATTTTAAAAAAGCACGTTTTTGACTATAAATCCTTTATAGGCGAGACTTAACTAGATTCTTTAAGGATGTTCATTATAATACGCAGGGCAAAACATTCCGAAAATACGAAATTCTAGTTATGTTTAGACTTTAGAAATACAACACAAAGATAACTTAATGTAACCCTCAGATAGACATAAAGATAAAAACACCTTTCTTATTCCGTATGCAAGAACAAACACACAAGTTTTCTTTCTTCCCATCCGGTATTCGGGAGTAGAATGGGTTGCCTGAATAAACCAGGAAAGCCAACAATTTATCGTCATTAAAACTCTAATAAGAATACAGGACTAAACACAAACCATAGAAATATGTAGGATGCAATAATCTTCTGTACAGAAGGCGCATCTGTAACATATAAGATATAAGATGTCTTGTCAAAAATGTTTAATATAATGCGCACCGATCGTGAATATATTTTTTAAAAGTTATGTCCATAACCTTATTGCGCGACATGAAAGGTTGTTGAACAGAATGCGCACCACACAAAGTCTATCTAAAAAATTAACATGATACATTGAGATAAATAAAATAATTTAAAAATTCAATTACTGTCCATTTGATTGATCTGAAATTTTGATACATCATTTTTATCATCAACATGAGTCTGCCTGCAAAATTTTAGCTCGCTAGCTTACAAGAAAGTGGGTTAAAAATTGATTCAAAGTTTTTTTGGCCAGCAAGCACACACGGTCGCACTGTCGGTTGCACTGGCTCAGACACCACAAGTTAATATAAAGGATTTAAAAAAACAATAATTCCTACATCTCAACTCATTTTACTACTTATCATTAATTATATATGCCAATTTAGTATTATTAAGACCAAAATAATTATATTTTATATCAAAGTGTAATATCATTACTATATATCAGCGGTTCCCAACCTGTAAAGGATGGGGGAGGGGGTGGTCCCAACAGGTTTTCTGGGGGTTGCCAACTGTTGACTAAAACTAAAATTAGTCACTATAATGAGAATTTGCTCTAATTTGTAAAAAAAAATTATTGAAAATGACTTACAGGGTTGCCAACCCTCCGTAAATTTACGGATAGTCCATTCAGTTTTGTCGTGAAATTCCTAAAAAAATTAAGTCGTCCGTAAAAAAAAAATTGACAAAACGTGGAATCTCAACATTTAAAAAAATTATGTTTGTGTTATCCATTTTTTTAATTCAAATTTTAACTTTTAAATTGTTTTAGTGGCACTCCACGCTCTATTAATAAACTATAAGAGCATTCTGGATAACTAGGCTCGCGTGGCGAGACGCATTGCGGCAAGATGGACAGATCGTTAGTCGTTACATGTCTCCAGCAAATTAAATTTCTATTGTTTAGAGGCTGAGTTTATTGACTACCAAGTTGCGGATTTAAGCAATGTCAAGGCTTACAGAGGTTATGATGCTAACTGGCATCATATTGGACAAATGACTTGAAATATTGAAAACAGAGTAGAGTCTACAGATTTCCGCTGCTTTCAAAGTTTGCACAAATAATGTTGGCGCTTCCACATGGAACAGCAGAAGTAGAACGCATTTTTTTCTGCTGTTAGTTTATTGAAAACCAACTTGAGAAACAAAAGTTTACTGACTCTGAGAAATGGACCACGAAAAATTTCTCCCACAATGATCGACAGTGTAAATGTTTCTATGTATGATCATAATGAAGAAGAATTAAACACTTTCACTGATGATGCATGTCATGCAATAAACTAACTTTATAAAATATGAATATGGTAATAGAGACGTGCTCATATGGAGACTTTACATTTTTTAGCTACAATGCTTGAATTATGCTTTATATTCATTGGTTTTAAGGTCAACATTTAACGTTAAATGTGTCCGTAACAGATTGTTTTTGTCCGTAAATTTTGTTGAGTTTTTATATTTGTCAGTAAATGTTATTTTATTGAGCTGGCAACCCTGATGACTTATTAAGATTTTCATGGTTGTCATGGGTCACATGGCTTTTACAAAAAGAGAACTCCACCCAGTAACGGTAGGGAACCACTGCAATATGTAAAATAAAATATAAAATTTGATGTATATCAGTATTAGCTGTCTAAATTTCACAAATAGTTTCATTAACTGTAAGCTGACGGGCCACAAAAATCCACTTGGTGGGCGCATGCAGCCCCCGAGACAGGCTTAATGCCTAATGACACTAATGTATCTTAGATTTATATTATATTATTATATTAATATATTTGTATGTAAAGTATAGGCCTAGACTTGCTGCCAAGGCCAAGAGTTACACTCAAAATCTTGCATTTAGGCGTACTTTTGAAGATAGATTGACAGAATCAAAGGCTCCAACTCTAACTTTTGTAACATTAGTCGTAGTTGTGACAAAAACATATACTCATATTTGTCGGCTGTGGGATTTAAGTGACATTAATTTTAACTTATAATACAATTACAATAATATAACTTAATTTTATTCTATTGTAAAACTCAAAAAAAAAAAGTAATAGTGAATATATGCTCTTTTCTTTAATTTTAATAAACATATTCATATTTTACTATTTTACTAGTTTCACATCTCTGAGTGCATGTGCACAAACATGTGTGTACAAGGACATGCCATCTGATGGCATCTGTATGTGATGTGTAGAGTAGTGTAACTAACCATACTGTGAATGATACAAGGACATGCCATATGATGGCATCTGTATGTGATGTGTAGAGTAGTGTAACTAACTATACTGTGAATGATACAAGGACATGCCATCTGTATGTGATGTCAGGGCCGGCTTTAGGCATAGGCAAACTAGGCAGCCGCCTAGGGCCTCCGATAAGTGGGGGCCTCGCACAGGAATCATAGAAAATGTGTTTTAAAAAAATATATTTAAAGAACGACCACGGTCAAAACAACCAGAACCACCCAATCAGTGCATACCTTTACCCGCTGATTATTTTTAAAAAGATCATGTTTAAGATGTAATATTTTTAAATGAAAATGTAAATTCATCTGTCCAGACACATTTTCAGAAGACTGACAACGTGTAACCTGAATTCAGGCTAAGAATAAGAAATGTTTTAAGTAGTAATTTAAATTTTAAATGATGTTGTAAGTTGCAAAATATTAAAACAACTCTAAGCATGGATTTGGATGTAGAAATTGTGTGCCAATAAAATCATTTGAAGAAATTAAATTGAAACTTCACTGATTTCTCGAAGTATACAATTTTTTAAAAAGTTTTCAGAGCTTAACAACAGCTAAACACATTTTTTTAAAAATTGTATTTTCATATGTTTAGTTTTTATTATCTTTTCAATACTGAACATTTATGAAATAGTCGATATTTATCGATTTAGACCTTGAGCCTATCGCATTATAAAATTTATTTGAAGATGCAATTAATCGATGCTCTTCGTATAGCATTGACCAATTCCGATTACTATTGTTATTTGTATCGGGGAAAATAATTTTTTCCAAGTTGAAATTACTAAAAAAATATTTTTAAAAAACTATTTGTGAACGACTACACACAAGAGCGCCTGAACAGTCTGGTAATGATATCTATCAAAGGAGATATCGCCCCGTCTCTGGATTATTCACAATGTGTTGCAGACTTTGCTGCCATCAAAGCACGAAAAGTTTATTTTCGTCAGAGGTCTATGACAGGGCTCGGGAAAATTTTTGTCTGAGAGAGCCATGGACACAAAACAATTTGACAAGTAATTCTGTGAGAGCCATAAATTATGTTTAAAACTAAAAAGTTTAAGTAAATGTGTGCATGTTGTGTAATTTCAACACGAAAAGAACAATAATTATATTTCTGAATTCATTTAAATTACATTGTTATGCTGTTGCCATTAATGCGAATAATGGTGCTACACGGCTTTGCTGATGGCTTTAGTCTGCATGGTTGATACGTGGTGACGTTAAGCTTCATGTAGACTTATCCGTTAACCGTGATCGCTTGTTGGTCCTTACGTTTGTTAGATGTGAGAAAGACTGCCCGCATGCATACGTAAAGCCAAAGAATTAGTACAATACACACTTGCTGCTGTGTGTGGTATATGACGGGAAGCGACAGTGGCGTAGCTATTTGAGGTGGGGTCTATGGCGGATTAAGGGGGGGGCTGAGCGGGCTAAAGCCAGGGGCCTACGACGGCTTAGGGGCCCCCAAACTTTTATATTTATAATAAAAGTGTACAAATCTTTGCAAGAACCCTTGAAAATATAAAAACCAGGAAAGCCAACACTTTATCATCTTTTAAAACTCTAGTAAGAATACAGGACTAAACAAAAACCATAGAAATACGTAGGACGCAATAATCTTCTGTACAGAATGAACGTCTGTAACATATAAGATAAAATAAGATAAGATTCAGACCTGATTGTGTTAATAATCGATAAAACGTTATTTAATTGGCTCACTTAGAGAACATACATGTAGTATAAAGTATAGTTTATATCTTTAAAATTTATCATTTTAGACAAGCTCTGCTGGCCGTGTGGAGAGAGCACAGGCGCGTGATGCAACCGGTGTAGGGTTAGATTCCCATCAGTGGAAAATAACATTTTTCTTTTCACACTTAATTGTAACATGCCGCAAACACTTCAAACAGTTATTTCTTCGTGTTATTTTTTTTTCATTAAAAATTAGTTACAGTCTTATAATAGCTGTTAACAATCATTTTATTTTAAGGGACGCTGGATGGATAGGGCCCCCGTTTCATTGCAGCCCGGGGCCCCATGCAGTCTTAATCCGCCCCTGGGTGGGGTTGGGACACAATTTGAAAGTCCCCCTGGACCCTCACTTGATTAGTGTCCGATTTTTAAAAAAAAATAATTAAATATAATGCTAACGTATGTAGGGCCCCCGAAGAAATTAAGCCCCCCAAACCCCTACAAATTCCTAGCTACACCACTGGGAAGCGTGTTCTAAGTTTTGAAAATCAACTGGTTTGCGTGTTGAAGATTTTCATTTCTGCCCACTTGTGTTCGCTCGCCAACTGTGCTTGCGATATTTGCAAGTCTTTCCACATCTTTATTCAGCGACTTGAACTTATTCACCAACATATCTGAGGCCTTCAGGTCAGCAGCTTGAAGCTCAAAATCTCTGAAGGAGACACCAGGGATGCAACACAGGCCAGTGCTGTCCACCACAAATTGGTGTGGATGGGTAATTGACTTATAAAGACTGTTGTGTTCGCAAAATTCTCCTAACCGCGCTTTAAATGACTGCAGGAGATTAGACATTGAGCATAATAGCTGCTGAATATTAAGAAGCAGAGTCACTTGATGTGCACGTTTCTGTGAACTCTCCCAGTTTTTCAGTGTAGTAGACGCCCTGTTTCAATGTCGCCGATGAAGAGTTCTAGCTTGTTTTCAAATGCAAAAAAATTATAATCGAACAAGATGCAGCCATAAAAAAAAAAGTTCGGGAACCATGGTTTCCCGACCCCTCGTTCATGACATCTGCACCAATACGTTTGTATAAATTTAAATTATATGTTGACTTAGATATAAATACAGGTAGTTTTTTTAATAAATTGTCTAATTTTATTCTTTCCGATTTTATTATTTATTTTTCTATTACATTTAGGGCCACCAAATTCTCTTCGCCTAGGGCCTCCAATACCCTAAAGCCGGCCCTGGTGATGTGTAGAGTAGTGTAACTAACTATACTGTGAATGATCATTTCTGAAGTTATAAATTTCTTATTTCTCGCTAGAGATGGTTGGAAAAGAGTAACAAAAGTTTTGGATTATTTATCAATGGCCAATGGATCTATCCAGAGGGGAGACAAACAAAAGAATCAAAGAATCCAGCTACAGGTGCAACTACTAAATCAGTTACCTTTCATTCCTATTGATTTATTTGTGTTCTAAACATTGAAAAATGCTACAAAATGCTACAGATTGAATTAATTAGTGTGGTTAACAAAGCCAAACTATTCAGTAGTCAATGGCTTGTCAATTATATTATAATAGAAATAATTTTTAAAGACTTATACTTGAATGTAGTATATACATTTTTAATAGGAAATTTCCTGGCTACAACTATTGAAGCATCTGAGAATGACATCAAAGATGCTGTAAAATCATCCAAAGAAGCTTTCAGGTCATGGAGCAGCCTAGCCCCTCATGTCAGGTCAAGATATCTATACAGGTACATAGAGTGTTAAAATATATCTTAGTACAGAGCTTTTCAAAATGTTCTTAGTGTCGGTAAATGTTTAATCTTATAATCTTTTTAAAATTAAATTCTTTGGCCCCTTAGAGACAATGACCCCTGAACCTCAAGTGTTACAATATTTGTACCATACAAATTTCTTTTTTATTAAAGCGTTCTTATCCTAGCCTGCTAGTAAAGGTTATTTATTAAACATTATAGTGCAATGTAAAATTAAATTTGTGGACAGCAATTTTGTGGCTTAATAATTGTTTCTCTCATGACCTCATGATAAAGAAGTTTTTTAAATTTTTAGAAGTGAAGAAATAAGTTGAAATTGAAAAATATGTATGAAATCTTGGGATTTATCAAATTACAAATATTAATTTATAATCTAATGGTTAAATTCACATAAATATTTGAACTTTGTTGGTGTTTTAAAATATAACTATTATTATCATTATTTATTATTTAAAGTAATGTTTTTAACTTGAACTTTTTATATTTAAATTTCTCAGCATTGCAAGAAATTTACAAAAGAACCAGTCTTTGCTAGCCATAGTAGAGGCTATTGATTCTGGGAAGCCAGCAAGAGAGACAAGAGGTGTGGACATTCCAGCCATCATAAGACAATTCTACCATCATGCTGGATGGGCTCAGCTCAAAGATACAGAGTTGTCTGCTTGGAAACCTTATGGTTTGTTAAAAAAGTTGTATTCTTAACATTTTTAATTATTTTGTTTAAAATCCAGTGCCTAAACATATTTTTAATATTAAAGCTTATATTGAAAATAAAAATTATAATCATTTGTTTAAAAATTTACCATTGCCTAAAATTAGGGCTGTTATCGATTTATTTAAATTTAATCGTTAACTTTTGAAAAATTACTGAATAATTAATCGATAATTTTGATTAAAGCTGAAAATAAGAGTTATGACATCATTAAACTGAAAATTTCATAAAATGCCCATAACTTAAGTATTTAATTTTAAAAAATATATAGTATTTTTAGGAAATACATTTAAATATAATAATTATTTCAATTTAATGTCAATGAATTTAAATTTTCTTATTGTTAATTAACTAAAAACAATGTTTATTTTTTAAATATCATTTTCCTTATAAAAACTGATTATTTTAAAGTTTACACTCTAAAATTATTAATTTTTTTTTCAATGGAGAAGTTGATATGTAAAAAAATATATGTAACTATTAATTAATTATTTATTAATAAATCGAAAAAATTGTTAAAAATATTTTCTCTAATTTTAATTGCTATTTTATCGACTAAAAATAATTTTAATAGATACATTTTTTTTACTGATTAATCGAAAAATTAATAATTAATTTCCGCAGCCCCACCTAAAATAATTTCCAAGAGTAACATTAAACTTTTCTGTTTATTTCATTTAAAAAATGTAAAAGCATTGTTTTTAAAAATGTCCCATTAATTGATGTACACAATGGATACAGGCATTGACTATTTCTTTATAACAGGTGTAACAGCTGTTGACTATTTCTTTATAACAGGTGTAACAGCTGTTCTCTCCCATTGGAGCTTTCCTCTGGTGCATCTGGCCAGTCGTGTGGCCCCGGCTCTGGCCACAGGGAACACGGCCATAATCTTTCCGTCACCACAGACACGCCTTAGTGCGCTGCTCTTTGCACAGATCTGCGTTCAGTCTGGACTGCCAAGTGGCGTTGTTAACGTAGTCACTGGCTCTGACATCCATTTACTTGTGTCAAATGCTGATGTGGATAAAGTTGTATTTGCTGGCTCAGTCAATGTAAGTGATTACATAGAATTGTCTCTCTGTCTGCTCAGTCAATGTAAGTGATTACATAGAATTGTCTCTGTCTGCTCGGTAAGCCAAGATTAACTCTTAAAGGCGCAGAAGGGTTTGCAATAAACTTCCGCCTCAGTCCTGTAAGGATTTTCCGTATTACGATCAACCGGTTATGAAATTAAAAAATTTGCGCAAAATCCATTTATAATATTACTGTCAGACTGACTTCATTTTTAGGCTAAGAATGGTTATTTTACGCATCCAACAATAAAACAATATTTACCTGTAGTTAAGTACTATTATTTTAGGAATAAAATATAGCGAAAACGTATCTTCCAAAAAAAAAAAGTAACAACAACCAAAAAACATTGCTAATCGAGCGATAACACTAGCCCGGGCAACGGCCACCATTGCCGGAAGTCGAATACATCATTTTTTCAAGCATTGAAGAGTTTTTACTCTCCGAGATCTCATTTCTAACGAGAGTGGTATCTAGGGGCGCATTACAACGCTTTACGGATAGCGGGAAGAGAAGCATTACAACGCTTTGCGACTTTAAGAGTTAAATGATGTGTTTGTAAGTTGTATTTGCTGGCTCAGTCAATGTAAGTGATTACCTAGAATTGTCTCTCTGTCAGCTCAGTCAATGTAAGTGATTACATAGAATTGTCTCTCTGTCGGCTCGGTAAGCCAAGATTAAATGATGTGTCTGTTTACTTATGACTGTGATGATTGTGCTTACTTGGGAATTTATGATGGGCAAGATTTTTGTATTTATTATTTTTTCAATTTTGTTTTTTAATATTAATCGGCTTTGGTTCATTAAAAAACTAAAGGCAAAAAAAATATTTATTTTACTAGATAGTTTTAAAACAGCAAAATTTTCTCTTATCTTTTTCATCAACTTTTATAATACCCACATTTTTTAGCTAATGAAAGAAAATCTGTTTAATGGAGTAGCTAAATTGTTTGTGCTTTCTTTTCTCTGTCTTATTTTATGAAATTTCTCAGAGTGCATGGACATTGAGACATTTTTTAAAGTATGCAATTTATATAATTAAAATTATTGAAAAATTTGTTTGCATTTTATTTAGATTTTTTCCCCTGTAGGATATAAATAACATACATTATGAACATAATGATTGAACATACATTATGAACATAATGATTGAACATACATTATGAACATAATGATTGAACATACATTATGATAGGATGGCAGAGTTGTAAGGAAACTGACCGCCGGGTCTGGTAAGGGCTTGTCTCTGGAACTATCAGGTCGTAACCCAATCCTGGTATTTGAAGAAGCTGACCTTGACAGTGCTGTAGAGGGTATTGTAGAAGCAGCGTTTTTCAATAATGGCCAAGTAAGAAATGATAGTCTTTTTACCATAATTTAAATGCACAGTATCTAAATACCAAGATAACTTTTTAAGTTTATATATTCTCAACCTATTTTTGGAGAATTAATTTTTTCAAAAATATCTTTCTCGACTGTGTAGCATTAGCGATATTGATTGTTAGTTTATTTTAAATATACTAAAAAAAACTGTAATGAATAAATAAACAGGTAATTAACTCTTAATGTGCCACAAGGTTTTCGGAAAACTTCCGCCTCAGTGCCGTAAGAATTTTCCAAATTGCGATCAACTGGTTATGAAATTTACAAAATTGCGTAAAATCCATTTATATTATTATTGTCATACTGACGTCCTCTTTTAGAATATTAAGGGTTATTTTATGTATCCGAAAGACCATTTTCAGTTTAAAACAATATTTACCTGTAGTTTAGTACTATTATTTTAGTAATAAAGTATAGGGAAATCACATCTTCGAAAAAACAACATAAAAACTTCCAAAAAACTTCGCAAATTGAGCGATAACACTAGCGAGGTAAACAGCAGCCATTGCAGGAAATGGAAAACATCATTTTTCACGCATTGAAGAGTTTTTATTTTCTGTAATTTGTTTCTAAAGAGAGTTCTATCAAGTTGCGCATTATCGTGCTTTGGTAAAAAACGGTAAACCGCGGATTATCGCGCTTTTGCACATTAAGAGTTAAACACAGTAAAACCTCTCATAACGAGCATATTTCTTTCCAGAATCTTACTGGTTAAGCGAAACACTCATTAAACAAAACAATCTTTCCCATACAAATCTATGTAAATACAATAATACATGCCATGTTGAAAATTACTCATTTTAAACTATTTTTTTATCAACATTTATTCAAATAAAATTACCTTTGCATTGTTAAGGAGTGTAACAACTTGGAATACAATTCAGATTTGAAACAAAAAACATAAATAAAAATATGAATTTATGACAAATATTTAATTCTTTTTTAACTAGAAAGCTGTCTAAAGACATTATTTTTGCAGATGCTTCAAAATTTAATGAAAATTTGTCAGAGCATTATCATTGAATACATTTGTAGCACAAAAAGCCACCTTCTGATTTAGATGATGTTGACCTATTCTATCTGCGCGCTAGATTAGCTAATCTCACACCTTGTTCACCCACTTCAAGATTTTAAATTTCATTTTAACAGTTAATTTTCTCTCTTATGATGTTCTTCTTGTGGCTTTTTTCTTTGTAGACATTTCAGCACAGGTTATTACACTTCACACAAAAAAAAATTTTGGAATACTGTCTAATACATAATTTTTAAAAACTGATCACATGCGAAAACAATACACTAACAGACTGAGCTAAACACAGACAAATGCATCGGCGTGGGAGTCCCGGCTCACAAAAAGATGGCCGTTAAAAGGGACTTCTCTTTGTGCGTTACTTGTTATGCGAAATGTTGCTCGTTAAGGGAGTAAGTTCTTCACATTTTGTCCTTGTTATGCAAATTATTCATTATGAAAGGGGGCATGTTAAGAAATTTATAAATTTTTACACGCATGTTATGTATATTTGATATCTTCTGATCACACATACATGATTAAAAGCCTTGACATCCAGGTTTTATCTTTGCTCTTCTTTGTCAGTCAAACCATTCAGGATCAAGACTTTTAATCCAAGAGTCAGTGCACACACAACTGATAGAAAAGTTGAAGGTCCGAATGTCCAAGCTGACCATAGGAAATAACCTGGACAAGAACAATGACCAGGGACCCCTGGCAGACTCTCTGTTGTGTCAGCAGCTAAAGCGGTTGGTCGATAGTGACCATGGGGGCGAGGTACAATTAATCTTAGAATTAATCTAATCTCATGGGGGTGAGGTACAATTTATCTTAGAATTAATCTAATCTCATGGGGGTGAGGTACAATTAATCTTAGAATTAATCTAATCTGATGGGGGCGAGGTACAATTCATCCTAGAATTATTCTGATCTCAATCTATTATCTGTGACTAATCTGCAGCAAGAATTGAAAAATATACTCTAACATATCAACATCATTAACTGTGTGCTTGAAAGTACACATAGTACTTTAAAATTAACATCTCTTGGAGTTTGGTAGCTTTGTTATTCTTTTTTTACCTTGATTTGAACTGAAATTTATTTATTTTATGTTTTTAATGACTTTTTTGATAACTTAATGACAGGTATTCCAAGTGAACTTGTCGCCAGGTCCAGCCAACTATTTCCCACCAACCTTGATCTACAACATTCAAACATCTTCTCAGGTCTACTTAGAGGAGGTGAGTATTGTCTTGAAGAACAAAATGTCACATGATTTAAAAATTCACAATTTACATGTGTTACAAGTGCCTCAATTCTTTAAAAAGAGGGGAGGTTATTTTAGTTGTGTCACTTTGCTTCAAATTAAAGGGAAGTAACAATGGCAATATATCTTGTGATCAGGAAAAACCTGTAAAAATAAAACATTTTCATTAGTATAATGTTCAATATTTGAACATCAGATTACAGATTCTCACCACAGAAATATTGTCATCAATGAAAGTTTCATGCATAATTAATGTTACCAATCTCACTTGTGCTATGCCAAATATATTTTAGATATTGACTCATTTCTTCTTTGCTGTTGTAATATTTGTAATCACATATATTTTTGAAAACAAAATTTGTTGTTCCATGAGAACCCTTGAGTGTTTCAGCCATACTTGTATTATATGTAAAAAATCCTGCAAATAAAAGAACCTACTTTTTCTGTGTCGGAATATTAAGAATGGGGAGAATAAACTTTTAAAAATTAAAATTTAAAATCTCTCATGAGATTGTTACTGCCACAGAGTGCGACGTTTCAAATAAAACTTATTGCTGCTGATAGAGCAGCAGAGACCGAAAGGAAAGTTAGCAGTATAAACATTTAAATCCATTTGTAACTCAGGTGCTGACTTATTTTGTCATTTATTTTTCAATCCTATTGATAATATAGTTCTATCTTTAATAAAATATTCACAAGGTGGTGCCCCTTCCCCAACCCCACCCATAATTCAGTTCATTTAAATTACATGACTATATATTAGGGAGTGTTTATTGGTTGTTGACTACAAATATCAGGTTCCTGCAGTTGCGGCTATCGGTAGTCAGCTATTTTTAGCATCCAATGGGATTGAAGCAACACTTAATACCTACTGATATAAACTTTTAAAATTCACAAATTGCATCAAACTTTCTTGGTCTCATGGTTGTGAGTTGGACTGGTGAACTGAATGTTGAACAACAGGCAGGGCTTCGATTTTTGGTTGACCCTATTGATTTTTTTTTCTTATCTTACAAAATTTGTTTCAATGATCTATAATTTTTAAATATGAAGTAAGTTTGAGTGTTAAGAATATGCTAAACCTGGGACTGAACAAATGAAATCAATTTAACATTCTTATAATAAGGATTAAATTTGAGCTTTTAGTTTTAGGTTCAGGGTTAGGGTTAGTTGTCTATTTTTTTACATTAAAACATTACATCAAACTCAGAATATCACCTAATAGTAGTTTTATTTTTATTAACAATTAATAATAGTGAACTACGAATAGCCAACAACCAGAAATGGATAATGGTAGTTGAGTAGCTAACTACTAATAGCTGCAGCCATATATTATCCATGTGTGTTTAAAATAATAAAAAATTTGCGGGAAGCAAAAGTTTACAGATATCACCTTTCATGAATATTACTTGTGAGGATTACAAAAAATATCTAAATTCTGTCTAAAAAAACTCTTGAAACCTTTTTTAACTGATTGAACTACATGAACAATTCTGGCTTCCTAATCGACACAATTGCTATAAAGAAAAGAGCTGCATGACCATTGAAACAGTAAATTTGAAATGGGGCTAAGAAGATGTTGTTTATTTTTTCCAACTGGTGTGAAAGGAACAAATCTTTTTAATAAACTTCTCTTAAGAATAGATGAGTTAATCTTTTTTTGTTTAAGTTTACATATTTATTTCAGTTTTACGGACCACTAGTCACAGCTATCCCGTTCCGCACAGTGAAAGAAGGGATAACTCTAGCGAACCACTCGGTGTATGGTAACTGTGCCAGCGTTTGGACGGAGAACCTGAATGTAGCCCTAGAGGTAGCCAGCCAGCTCCAAGTTGGCACCGTCTGGGTCAACGCTCACAACTTGTTTGATGCGGCAGCTGGTGTGGGGGGCTGCAAGGCCAGTGGCTTTGGAAGAAGTGGAGGCAAAGAGGTTAGAGTGGCATTCATTCAGTCAATCTTCAATCTTCATCATCTTTTATTCCATATCTACAGGAGCGCTGAGTGTTAACAAATTGTGTCTCAACAATATTTCCATGTTAAAGAAATGTTTTGCCCCTGAAAGGCTTTTATTTGGTCAAAGATAATCATATAGTCTCAGATAGTAAACCTTACTGTCAACTGTAAACCTTACTGTCAACTGTAAACCTGTCAACTGTAAACCTGCCAACTGTAAACCTTACTATCAACTGTAAACCTGTCAACTGCAAACCTGCCAACTGTAAACTTTACTGTCAACTGTAAACCTGTCAACTGTAAACCTGTCAACTGTAAACCTGCCAACTGTAAACCTTACTGTCAACTGTAAACCTGTCAACTGTAAACCTGTCAACTGCAAACCTGCCAACTGTAAACCTTACTGTCAACTGTAAACCTGTCAACTGTAAACCTGTCAACTGTAAACCTGTCAACTGTAAACCTGTCAACTGTAAACCTTACTGCCAACTGTAAACCTGTCAACTGTAAACCTTACTGTCAACTGTAAACCTGTCAACTGTAAACCTGTCAACTGTAATACTGCCAACTGTAACACTGCCAACTGTAAATCTTACTGTCAACTGTAAACCTGTCAACTGTAAACCTTACTGTCAACTCTAAATCTGTCAACTGTAAACCTTACTGTCAAATGTAAACCTTCAACAACAAACATTTCTGGAAAAATTTTTGAAATAAATGAACATATTTTAATTCTTTTGTTTCACAACATGAAGACATGACGGGGATCTATTTTGAGTGGTATGTTGGGCAGGTCTAAATGTGTTGTTTATTTTGAGTGGTATGTTGGGCAGGTCTAAATGTGTTGTTTATTTTGAGTGGTATGTTGGGCAGGTCCAAATGTGTTGTTTATTTTGAGTGGTATGTTGGGCAGGTCCAAATGTGTTGTTTATTTTGAGTGGTATGTTGGGCAGGTCTAAATGTGTTGTTTATTTTGAGTGGTATGTTGGGCAGGTCTAAAGTGTTGTTTATTTTGAGTGGTATGTTGGGCAGGTCCAAATGTGTTGTATATTTTGAGTGGTATGTTGGGCAGGTCCAAATGTGTTGTATATTTTGAGTGGTATGTTGGGCAGGTCTAAATGTGTTGTATATTTCAGAGTCTGTTTGAGTATGTACAACCAGCATGGCAAACTTTGCACAAGCCCCAAAATGTTAGTCTTGACATGAAAACTTTTGGAGCTGCATCCAATTCAGATCTGTTGCCCAGTTCCTCAGCTTCAGGGGAATCACCAGGGTTAGAGTTTATTTTTTCAACATATTTAATTTTTTTTTTATCTTGGCTGCGCTTAACTCCTTTGTTGATAATGAAGTTTTTTTTATAAAAAAACAAAACAATTTTACTAACTGAAGCATATAAAAAGAGTTGCTGCCCTTTCAATAAAGTTATTTAACAGCTAGTTGACCACTTTTTTAAATGTAAAGGATGATTAAGTAATTTAAGAAGCTAAGTTAGGATTAGAACAAAAACAAAATGTTATATTACAAAAATTCAAATATCTTACTAAGACTTATTTGACAACGAAACTTTAACGTTTTTCTGTCACTACTGAAGTTTTAACGAATCTATTTTAACGTTGCTGTCACTTGTAGCATAGACAAGACCTATAAGCTATACTATTGCTGTCACTTGTAGCATAGACAAGACCTATAAGCTATACTATGGGGGAGGTCAGAAGAGACCTGACTCAGGAGCAAGTTTACCTGCTCTTAATTACAAGGGTGAGGTCATTGCACATGTGCCTGATGGTGGACGGAAGGACATCAGGAATGCTATCGAGGCGGCTGTTAAAGTGGCTGGCAGGTGAGTACCGACAGAATGTTTTAATTTTTTAAGGGAATTTTTTTTTTTATGAAAGCAAACAGAACTAATATGATTGTTTTGAAAAAATAACATTATTTTTTGGGGAAATAGATTTTGTCTGTCATTATTTTATTTCTAAGAGATTTCTTTATGCATTCTTTAAAATAATTTTTCAAATAAATTTACTCTATAATGAAAAACATCATTTTTTATTCTTTTGAGAATCATTGAAATTATAATAACTTTACATAGTACCTAAAATATTTTTGTTTATCAATGGTTTATTCAAACTTTCAACGCCATTTCAAATTTCAACCAAAACAAATGTATTACTGAGTTCAAACAGTATCCTGACTTTTGACCCAAACTTAAAAAATAATTTCCTCTTGACTTTTGAACTTTTGTATTTCTAAGTACAGACAAAGCCACGTATCACGACCTCGGTTATCTTCCCAACCCTATTATCTCGACGCTTTTCGGCAAACCCCTATGCCGACGACATAACCGGGTCCGACTATAAAAATATATTGTATTAATATGAGTGACCCTGTTAATTGTTTGTTTCACAGTTGGGGTAGAAAAGATGGCCATGGAAAAGCACAGATTATTTACTACATCGCTGAGAACTTGCAGTCTCGATTCAGTGAATATGTGGGCCTGCTGTCTGCTATGACGGGTCAGTCAGAGAGTGAAGCTACACAGGAAGTTGATCTGAGCATTCAGCGTTTATTTTACTGGGCTGCTTACTGCGACAAGTATGGGGGTTCTGTTCAGGTGAGAATTTCCTCAATTTTATATTTTATGTAACTACCTTTGAATGATATTTTACTGTCCTCATTATAGTAATTATGTAACTACCTTTGAATGATATTTTACTGTCCTCATTATAGTAATTATGTAACTACCTTTGAATATTTTACTGTCCTCATGAAATTATAAAATTAAATAATATTTTTTTCAAAATCCCAACTCATAACTCAAGTTTGTTTTTAATTTATTCAAAAGAGGCAATGTTGCTGAAAAATATATAATGGTATTTGCTTACATTATAAAAGTATTATTACAATATGATTTAATAAATAAAAATTGTTTGCTTAAACAATTATACCTGGATGTTATTACATATAATTTCTGTTTTATATTTGACTTTTCTTTTGGAGTTTTTGGCCTGGTTAGGTTAGATAAATAGATGAATCATTGAATGGTCCTTGTGCTATGTATGCAGGAAACAACACTTTATGGAGTTACTCTCAAGGTCAATGAACCTGTAGGAGTCATTGGAATCGTCTGCCCTGACAAGTTTCCTTTCCTTGGATTCATTTCCCTTGTGGCACCAGCCATAGCCAGGGGAAATCCGGTCGTTGTTGTTCCAAGCGGAAAGTATCCACTGGCAGCTCTTGGATTTCATCAGGTCAGTTATGGATTAAAGTGGCTTTCCATTATATTCATATGCATTGAACTCTTTATAACTTTAAAAAAATATTTGTATATCATAATATAAAATAATAACAGTGTCAATGTGGAATAGTGCTGTAGATACATTTTCAGAAGCTTGTTAACTTCTTAAGACTTTTCAGCAAATTTTGAGCTGCTCTTTATGAATTATTTTCACACTGATGCATGGGGGCCTTACAAATCAAGTGTTCTGATGCATGGGGGCCTTACAAATCAAGTGTTCTGATGTAATGGGGGCCTTACAAATCAAGTGTTCTGATGTAATGTTCACCCAGCACTAAAATCGTGTGCATTTTCTGTTACATTTTTATTTATGCTCAGGTGTTGGAGACGTCAGATGTACCTGCTGGTGTTGTCAACATCGTCACCGGTGACAACGATGCCCTGACCAAAACACTGGCTGAGCACCATGATGTCAATGCCCTGTGGTACTTGGGCTCACCTGAAGGATGCAAGTTTGTAGAGGAGGCGTCTGCAGGGAACCTCAAGTGCACCTGGGTCAGTTATGGTGCCGAGAGAAATTTTCTTGATGCCGAGCAGGGACAAGGGGAAGAATTCTTGTACCATTCTACGAGTTCTAAGAACATCTGGCTTCCAATGGGGGACATATTTGCCAATTAAACTTTGTTTAAATTTTGTTTCTTAAACTTGAGAAATATTTTTGAACTTGATCTGAAAGTTGCTAAAGAAAGATGTTTTTCTATGAGGAATACACATGCTAGATATGTATATTTCTAAAATGCTCATAAGAACATCTATGTAACAATAAGTGGAGAAATGTTTTTGTCAGTTTCTGTAGAGTACTACAGTAATAGTAATAATAAATTAATAATTTATATAACGCTGTAGCCTAGTAAGAAACTGGGCTGACAGCACTTCACATAAAAAAATAATAACATACATACATACATATAAGTATCAATTCATCAATAGGTATTCACAACCTTGAAGGCCTTGGTAGTTAGAATACTGTAAATGTGTTATGGTAGAAAGTTCCATTGTTAGGATTCATGTATTTTTTAATGATTTCTTTATTGTTTAAATACAGATCAAAGCTAGTCGAAGTTTTTCTGAATTTTCATTATACAGATTTTTTTGAACTGCCTTTTAGGTAATCATCCTTGAATTTATTAATACATATATATATTTAATATACGATTAATGCTTATATTGTAACTATGCATTTATATCTATTTTAAGTGTTCTTGTTATATTTGTGCTCTTAAACAAAACTGAGGCTGTGTATAATAATAAATAAAATTTTATCTTTACAGCATATGGGACTTGGACTTAAAACATTTGTTTTAATAGGATTAAGTTTACATAGGAATGAATTGGTTTTTCATTTTTTTTTTTTAAATTTAATAATTGAATATTTTTTAAAACAAGTAATGAGTTTAAAACATAGTGCTGTCTCTTTAGATTAAAAATACTGTGGCAAAATAAGATAAGAAATAGTGTGACAAAATAAGATAAGAAATAGTGTGACAAAATAAGATAAGAAATATTGTCAGAAAATAAGATAAGAAATATTATCACAAAATAAAATTAAATACCTTGTCTAAATTAGGTCATCAAATGATATAAAATTGTGATAGGAAAACTAAGAGCAAGAGAGAAAGTCTATTCATTAATCTTTTGGCTAATAGGTCTATTAGTATTAGTATTCAGAATGTAACTTGATTCAATGTACTTAAATAAAAGTTTTTTTTACAATTTTAGTGTCTGGCCAGTTAATTGGCCAAATGTTAGTGTCTGGCCAGTTAATTGGCCAAATCATGAACATGTGCACAATGTAAAATAATGAACATGTGCACAGTGTAAAATAATGAACATGTGCACAGTGTAAAATAATGAACATGTGCACAGTGTAAAATAATGAACATGTGCACAACGCCAAATAATTAGAGTATAGTCAAAACGTTTTTGTGTGATTAAAGTCAATGCTCATAATATTAAGAAGATTTTGGTTATATCCAATAACATGGCCTTCACTTTATGATCAATTTTCATGATTAGATTAAAGTGATCACTTAGATTTGTGGTGATGATTGCAATGTTTCTCACATGAAGCTGATTGATAAAAACTGAAGATTTATCATTTTCTTTTAAATAAAATTTAATTTATTCTGGGAAATATTCCAGGGTTACAAGTCAAATAAAATTCACATTTTCTTTTTTTTTTTAAAATTATGTGCAATTTTCTCATCGTTGAATGACTAGAGAAAATAAAATCTCATTATTTAGTTTATAAAAAAGAATGAAAATGCTTTGTCAAATCTAGATTTCTTATAAATAATTAAAAACTCCTCTATTTTTCCATACATTTATTCAGTCATCAATTTATGATTTCTGATTAGACTCAATAAGCCTTTAAGTTTTTTCCCCCTTCCTTGGCGTTTAGAAGATTTTAAAAAAAGAACAGTTAAGAGGGGGGGGGAACAGTTAAAATTAAAGGAATTTAGAATTAAAAATAATACAGCAAATGTGTTTTGATGCCTCAGCTTTCACTTGCATATGGGCACCCATGCCCTTGTGACTGCACCTCTCATCTGGGCACCATGCCCTTGTGACTGCACCTCTCATCTGGGCACTATGCCCTTGTGACTGCACCTCTCATCTGGGCACCCATGCCCTTGTGACTCCACCTCTCATCTGGGCACCCATGCCCTTGTGACTGCACCTCTCATCTGGGCGCCCATGCCCTTGTGACTCCACCTCTCATCTGGGCACCCATGCCCTTGTGACTGCACCTCTCATCTGGGCACCCATGCCCTTGTGACTGGACCTCTCATCTGGGCACCATGCCCTTGTGACTCCACCTCTACTCTGTGCACCCATTCCATTGTGACTGCACCTCTCATCTGGATACCCATGCCCTTGTGACTCCACCTCTCATCTGGGCACCCATGCCCTTGTGACTGCACCTCTCATCTGGGCACCATGCCCTTGTGACTCCACCTCTAATCTGTGCACCCATGCCCTTGTGACTCCACCTCTAATCTGTGCACCCATGCCCTTGTGACTGCACCTCTCATGTGGGCACTATGCCCTTGTGACTGAACCTGTCATGTGGGCACTATGCCCTTGTGACTGCACCTCTCATGTGGGCACTATGCCCTTGTGACTGCACCTCTCATGTGGGCACTATGCCCTTGTGACTGCACCTCTCATCTGGGCACTATGCCCTTGTGACTCCACCTCTCATGTTGGCACTATGCCCTTGTGACTGCACCTCTCATGTGGGCACTATGCCCTTGTGACTGTTGACGTCCACCTACGTGTCCTGGTCAGTGTACAGTAAGACTGTTGACGTCTACCTACGTGTACTGGTCAGTGTACAGTAAGACTGTTGACGTCTACCTACGTGTACTGGTCAGTGTACAGTAAGACTGTTGACGTCCACCTACGTGTACTGGTCAGTGTACAGTAAGACTGTTGACGTCTACCTATGTGTACTGGGCAGTG
>MUZC01000277.1:1745068-1767686 GCA_002072015.1 Radix auricularia | reverse complement strand
TCTCAGCTCTAATTGAGGCCAGCATGTGGCCAAATAGAAATCAAGATTTTTTTTTGTAATAAAGAAAAGAAACAATTTCCTAGATGAATCTCCAAAGTCGTTAAAAAAATATGGCAAAGTTCCAAGGTGGCTAACCAAAGTCGTGAAATGCATGACGTGTATGAATGTCTAATGTCGTAAAAGTATGTAAGAAGAGGATAGCTAAAGTCGTAAAACATGTGCTCTGGAAGGATATCAAACCTTTAAAAAAAATTGACTCCCTCCTAATACGCAAATTAATAAAGTGTGATAGTCAAATGTAATAAAGGTTGGTTACATTTATGTCATTTATACAAATTTTATGATGGCTACCGTCAGCTATTGAAATTCCTATCTGTTTTTGTGATTCTGCGGTGTTTTTGTTAAGTCTAGTACAGGTTACTCTATTATGGTTTCATTTTGAGCAGTTTTATTCCATCTAATGTCGTAAACATAATGTATTATTTATTGAATGTCGTAAACATGTATTCTTTATTGAGTGTCGTAAACATGTATTATTTATTGAGTGTCGTAAACATGTATTCTTTTTGAATGTCGTAAACATGTATTATTTATTGAATGTTGTAAACATGTATTATTTATTGAATGTTGTAAACATGTATTCCTTATTGAATGTCGTAAACATGTATTCCTTATTGAATGTCGTAAACATGTATTCTTTATTGAATGTCGCAAACATGTATTCTCTATTGAATGTCGTAAACATGTATTCTCTATTGAATGTCGTATCACTTTGACTTGTTAAGAGATTTATTATTATAGGAAGTGTGGTGCTATAGCTCCATTATCACTTTTTCCACCTGATAAGGTGATCTATAATTAACTGTGAAAATGACTTCTACCAGCTTCGGTCGGTACTTTGTGTTCACCGAATAAAGTCCAAAGCAAATCAGCGTATAGTGCAGACTATTTAATTTATTTTTTTTTTTGGGGGGGGGGGGGGATAGATTGTAAAGTTTGGTGTTATTTAAACAAATCGGTACAAGTACGCTTTAATAAGTACGGCTGTACCGGATTCAATTTTTGAAATCCGCCCGGAGCTGGATTTGGTCGGATTTATGAAGTGAAATTCTGCCGGGGCAGTATTTTTTAAAATGGCCTTATTCCGGATTTTCCAGAGCCGGATCCGAAATCCCATAATCCTCTATTTGTAAGCCAAAAAATATTGTATAGAAAGATAAAACACTTAGCTATGTCAACTTTATATTATGGGAAATTTTAAAAAATGGAAAGTAAGGAAAGACCAGGTGTTAGTTCAATGTTTACAGTAGTGAATGACCTTCTGTTGGCAGCAATACCAGGTGTTAGTTCTGCCTGGTCAATATTTACACCATACAGACATCTAAAGGAAATATATAAAAGTTGATTTATTTGGTCTGAGAGGAGAGAGTTATCGGCCTTGTCCATTTACTAGAATAATATTTGTTACTTGCAAATAATTTCTTTCAAATAAACCCAAAACTTAAATATTTTCTAAATAAATTTATTAAATTTATATTTACAGACGCATACACTCAAGATATAACACTCTTTTTTAAGTAAATACTGTAAAAAAAAAAATAATAATACGTGCTAGAGTAGTTCTCAACGACAGTAATTTGCTGAGAAATCTTTCTTTTATCTTATCTTATCTTATCTTATCTTATATGTTACAGACGCTCCTTCTGTACAGAAGATTATTGCGTCCTACGTATTTCTATGGTTTGTGTTTAGTCCTGTATTCTTACTAGATTTTTAAATGATGATAAAGTGTTGGCTTTCCTGGTTTCTTCAGGCAACCCACACCACGCCCGAATACCGGAGGGAAAGAAAGAAAACTTGTATGTGTTTGTTCTTGCATATGGATTAAGAAAGGTGTTTTTATCTTTATGTCTATCTGAGGGTTGTATTAAGTTATCTTTGTGTTGTATTTCTAAATTAGAATTAATTGCCTTTTGAATAATTACTAATTTACTCTTGGTTCTTCTATCCTCTAGTGTTTCAAGGTTTAATGATTTAACTAATGGTGTTACTCTTGTCAGTTTTGAATATTCTCCAGTAATGAATCTGGCAGCTCTTTTTTGGATTTGTTCTAACTTGTCAATATTTTCTTTGGTGGATGGGTCCCATACAGAAGATGCATATTCTAGTAGAGGTCTCACCTATACATATTTAGAGCAATTTTTGATGGATCTACGTAAAATCTATAGAAAATTTTATCTTCATAACAAAATGACAGCAATGATTGACAATACAGCAGTGATTGGCAATATAGCAATGATTGACATTACAGTAAAGATTGACAATACAGCAAAGATTGACATTACAGCAATGATTGACATTACAGCAATGATTGACAGTACATCAATGATTGACAATACAACAAAGATTGACAATACAGCAATAATTGACAATACAGCAATGATTGACATTACAGCAATGATTGACAATACAGTAAAGATTGACAATACAACAATGATTGACATTACAGCAATGATTGACAATACAGCAAAGATTGACAATGCATTAATGATTGACATTACAGCAATGATTGACAATACATCAATGATTGACAATACAACAATGATTGACAATACAGCAATGATTGACAATACAGCAATGATTGACAATACAACAATTATTGACAATACAGCAATGATTGACAATACAGCAATGATTGACAATACAGCAATGATTGACAATACAGCAATGATTGGCAATACAGCAATGATTGGCAAAGCTTTGACATTCTTGCATTTTTTGTTGACTTTTCTTGAACTCCATGACCTAGTCATACAAACCCTATTTGGGGTTCATCATTACAAACAACACAACGGTAATACAAACCCTATTTGGGGTTCATCATTACAAACAACACATCGGTAATACAAACCCTATTTGGGGTTCATCATTACAAACAACACATCGATAATGCAAACCCTATTTGGGGTTCATCATTACAAACAACAGATCGATTATACAACCATATAGATCTAATTGAAGATAATATAGATTTCTGACATGTGTCTTTTTCGGGCCTTAGATTTAGACATGAATACATGAATAAAATAATATTGTTCCTAATCCTTGTTGATTCGATATTTCTTGTGATGTTGTTTACATTCTAATGTCGTTTCCACCAGGGTGTTGTTCCCATCCTTCTGTTCACATGATGTTGTTCCCATTGTTCTGTTCCCATGGTGTTGTTCCCATGATGTTTTTCCCATTGTTCTGTTTACATTGTTCTGTTCACATTGTTCTGTTCCCATGATGATGTTCCCATTGTTCTGTTCCCATGGTGTTGTTCCCATGATGTTGTTCCCATTGTTCTGTTCCCATTGTTCTGTTCCCATGATGATGTTCCCATTGTTCTGTTCCCATGATGATGTTCCCATCATTGTTCTGTTCCCATTGTTCTGTTCCCATGATGATGTTCCCATTGTTCTGTTCCCATGATGATGTTCCCATTGTTCTGTTCCCATGATGTTGTTCCCATTGTTCTGTTCCCATTGTTCTGTTCCCATGATGATGTTCCATTGGTGCTGTTCCCGTAATACTCTTCATATGGTATTGCTCTCCTGGTGTCTTACCATATAAATTTACTTCAAAGTCTGTAAATATCACTGAAAGGTTTTTTAGACTGTCAATACGCCCATATTAGGGTGGGGCCGTGCACACCCAGCTCACCCCGGCGCTCGGTTTGGGAACCTCTGCATTAGTGTGATAATAAATGTTGCTACAACGAAGCTGTTATTACGGGATAGGGGAGCTAACCATTACCACTAGTTATCACAGAATAATTGGTGATCTTCAACAGCAAACAATAATTATAGAGTTATTTTAAATCTTGAGCAGCAATGCCACAACTTAGCCGGTGAACATGTAACATCGATCACGTCTGCCGAAGTCTTATAGCCTAGTCACGTGGCCCGATGTTGGTTTGGCTAAATGCCTGGCTTGTACCCGATTTTGGTTTGGCTAAATGCCTGGCTTGTAATCACAACAGATTTGTTATTTGGCTCCCGCGGTGTAAGTAAAGATAATTTTAAGAAAAAGCGTGACTCGATAATTTCCGTAACTCGATGATTTCCGTGACTCGATGATTTCCGTGACTCGTTGATTTCCGTGACTCGTTGATTTCCGTGACTCGTTGATTTCCGTGACTCGATGATTTCCGTGACTCGGTGATTTCCGTAAGAAATCAATGGTTGCAAAAAAGAAGATTTTTTTTTTTTTAGTTTAGCTTTACCGCTGGGTGTAAGCGGTTAACAAGATGGTTCGAAGCCATTCAATCGATTGTGTTAAACACAGAAATAAGCTGAAAAGACTCAGTAAACATATCGTTCACAGCAATGAACACAAACAGACACAGTCAGATCACCTTGTATCTAAGCTATACTCCATGAATTTATCCGTGTAGATCCTGTGTCACCACAAACATTGAGGCTTTCAACGTTATTTGACCAAGTCCGCCGATGTTTAAATTTAAAAAAATAAAAGTTGATAAGCGTATGAATCACAACACGTTGTAAAACAATGTAATTTTAAATTCTTTGTTTAAAATATCAGGAGACATCTTCATGCGTGGAGAAATCATGGGTTTTATGTGCATGTAAATAAATGCACTACTTTCAATGTTAAATTATCTCATTTTTTTAGCTTATTGAAATGTTTGCATAATTCGCGCATTCAAAAATTCTGTCTCAGCTCGTCTTAGTTTCGTCTTTACCCTGGCGATAGATGACACAAACAACATCTTTCCAGAATGTCTTTACCCTGGCGATAGATGACACAAACAAACATCTTTCCAGAATGTCTTTACCCTGGTGATAGATGACACAAACAAACATCTTTACAAAAGTAGATGTAAGCCCATTTTTTAAAAAGAAAAACTGTTTAATTTTAACATTAAATAAATAAATACAAGTGTGTTCCAATTACATTAGTTATTATTATTATTATTATTATTATTATTATTATTAGGTTCTAATACACACATTTAAATATACCTCTATTACCACCTCTACCTTCCTCTATATCCACCTGTACTTCTATATCCACCTCTACCTCTATATCCACCTGCACCTCTATATCCACCTGTACCTCTATATCCACATGTACCTCTATATCCACCTGTACCTCTATATCCACCTGTACCTTCCTCTATATCCACCTCTACCTCTGTATCCACCTTTACCTCTATATCCACCTGTACCTCTATATCCACCTGTACCTCTATATCCACCTGTACCTCTATATTCACCTGTACCTCTATATCCACCTGTACCACTTTATCCACCTGTATCTTCCTCAATATCCACCAGTACCTCTATATCCACTTGTACTTCTATATCCACCTGTACCTCTATATCCACCTGTACCTCTATATCTACCTGTACTTTTATATCAACCCGTTCCTCCAGATCCACCTGACCGCGCGTATTATATTAAACATGTTTCAGGAGACATAGGTGACATAGGTGACATAGGAGACATAGGTGACATAGGAGACATAGGTGACATAGGTGACATAGGTGACATAGGTGACATAGGTGACATAGGTGACATAGGTGACATAGGTGACATAGGAGACATAGCTAAAATTTAGATTATCAGATTGCAGTCCGATGCGTATTATGCTACACATACGGTAAATTAAATCTCGTATGTAAAGGATTTTGTCAAAACTTTTATTTTTACAGGTTTTTAAAAAAATTCCTCAATATTCTTGTTTTTGACACACCAAGCGAAGACAAGACAAATGTCTGTCAACACCCGGGCACCATCTACGAGACGTTCGGTTGTTCTTGAAAAGTTACAATCCATGAGCACGCCTGATGATTGAGTTGAGGGTTTGGGGGGGGGGGATTTTATTTTACCCAGAGTTGCCTCACTTGAACTTGCCACTGTTTACGGTTAAATTATTCAGAGTTCAGCCCTTGGCCAAAATCTGGCAAATGGATTGAATCAGTGCTGCCCCTTTGTCTGGCTATTGGGAGTAGGAGCACACCCACAAGTTCAAATCAAAGATAGGGCCAACAGGTCTTACAATACTACAAGTGCGCTGGACGTCAAAAGATGTTAAACAACAAAGTCATTCAAATTGATAAACGTCACAGTAATTCGTCCATCCTCTTAGTGTAAAGAAATGTTTTTAGACTTAACATCGTGGTACGGGTGTGGATATCGATGAATACGAGACAAAAAAATCATATTTTTAAAATATTGGGGTTTTTTTTTTCCACTGAGATCCCTCGGTCTCAATATGAAGTTGATGTACGCAGGTCGAATAACTGAAATTCTTTTCTCATAATCAGCCGATTCTTATACAGAAAATCATCTTTTCAAGCCTTCAGGATACAAACATCGTGCGTCAATGGCTCAGCCTTGCACTAGTGACGTCATATGTGTTGCAATAATTTCGTTAAATTATCAGATCGCTTGCGGGACTAAATTTCCGTCTGGCAATTCAGAATGTCTTTTCTCTAAGTGAAGTTACAATTTCCGTCTGGCAATTCAGAATGTCTTTTCTCTAAGTGAAGTTACGGCTGACAATTCAGAAAGTCTTTTCTCTAAGTGAAGTTACAATTTCCGGCTGGCAATTCAGAATGTCTTTTCTCTAAGTGAAATTACAATTTCCGGCTGGCAATTCAGAAAGTCTTTTCTCTAAGTGAAATTACAATTTCCGGCTGGCAATTCAGAATGTCTTTTCTCTAAGTGAAGTTACGGCTGACAATTCAGAAAGTCTTTTCTCTAAGTGAAGTTACAATTTCCGGCTGGCAATTCAGAATGTCTTTTCTCTAAATGAATTTACAATTTCCGGCTGTCAATTCAAAATGTTTTTTCTCTAAGTGAAGTTACCATCCACCTTAAACGGGAAGACATCCACACATTTTATTCCTTCATTATAAACTGAAAAATACGGCAGAGTCTTAAAGTTGTCAAACCCTAACCTGAAATGATAACAATAAAGTTTTAGGAAAGAACAAGACAGTAAACTTATCACAGTGAAAGCAAGACCGAATCTATTGTTTAGAACCGTCTTCTGTCACGAGACAGAATCTATTGTTTAGAAGCGTCTTCTGTCACGTGCTAGTCTATAGCAAGGCAGAATCTATTGTTTAGAAGCGTCTTCTGTCACGTGCTAGTCTATAGCAAGACATAATCTATTGTTTAGAACCGTCTTCTGTCACGTGCTAATCTATAGCAAGACGTAATCAATTGCTTAGAAGTGTCTTCTGTCACGTGCTAGTCTATAGCAAGACATAATCTATTGCTTAGAACCGTCTTCTGTCACGTGCTAGTCTATAGCAAGACATAATCTATTGTTTAGAAGCGTCTTCTGTCACGTGCTAGTCTATAGCAAGACATAATCTATTGCTTAGAAGCGTCTTCTGTCACGTGCTAGTCTATAGCAAGACATAATCTATTGTTTAGAACCGTCTTCTGTCACGTGCTAGTCTATAGCAAGACATAATCTATTGATTAGAACCGTCTTCTGTCACGTGCTAGTCTATAGCAAGACAGAATCTATTGTTTAGAAGCGTCTTCTGTCACGTGCTAGTCTATAGCAAGACATAATCTATTGCTTAGAAGCATCTTCTGTCACGTGCTAGTCTATAGCAACACAGAATCTATTGTTTAGAAGCGTCTTCTGTCACGTGCTAGTCTACATTATTGCATTTAAGCTCTCGCAACAAATTCATAAAATAAATAAATGTTTCGAACTGCAACCAAAGGTGAATGAAACTTTAATGTGCTGATCGGGCATAAAAAGAGAATAAATTAATAATGAACTCACAAAACCATTACCCAAACTACCCAAACCCTAACCATGCCATAATCCTGATACAGACCCCGAACCTAATCCAAAACCTAACACATAACCTATTCTTTTGAAAACCCAACACCTAAACCCACCCTAACCCTATCCGTTACACAAACCTTGACAAAAATCCAACTACTTAACATAAACCTTCACCCAAAACCTATGCACGACCCTAAAATTAACCCTTACCTTAACCCCTAACCATAATCCTAACCCTAAACTCTTACCCAAACCCCTGACCTAAATCCAACCGACTCCTAACCTTAATCCAATCCTTAAACTTAATCAAAACCCTAACCTTAACTCACATGGTAAAGAGTTCTCTTGTGTTTGCTCTTCCCCAATGGCTTTGATTGTTGGCCCTTAACCAAACTTACGTCAGTCGTATAAAATTGTTTCCCGACAAAATCGATACCGTTTATTTCCATCTTTCTCTCCCTACCTTCACTCCATAATCGTTACATCCCTTCTAATTTTTCGATTCCTTTGTCACCTTGTTTACAATCATCCTCTATCCATCAATTTCTTTTATCTTTGTTGGATTTGTCTTGTAATGAAACCACTTAAGATGATTGCCGGACAGTTCTTTGGTTCGGTCGATAGATTTGTGGCCGGTAACTCCTACTTCCCCACGTAACATTTAACAAACATCCTCCTTTGAGTGTAAACTAAAGATTGTTTTATGTTTACAAATG
The DNA here is from genome assembly GCA_002072015.1 of Radix auricularia. Taxonomy (NCBI): domain Eukaryota; kingdom Metazoa; phylum Mollusca; class Gastropoda; family Lymnaeidae; genus Radix; species Radix auricularia. The sequence continues at coordinate 1,759,145 of MUZC01000277.1, read as the reverse complement.
AGAGGTTTACAAAAGATTTGCTTTTCTTACACTGCGACATAACAGTTGTTCAAAAACAACAAATATACATTATTTTCTTAAGTAAAAAAAAAAAACATAACAAAAAAATACTTCAGACTTTTTTAACAATTTGAAAGGCGTTGATTATATCACAGTCAACCTGCGAAATACAAGTGACAAGTGACCTAACTGAACTTGTGTCCTCAAGTGACCTGTCACCTACGACCACAAGTCACACTAACACACATACACTAACACGCACACACACTAACACACATACACTAACACACATACACTAACACACATACACTAACACACTTACACCAACACACATACACTAACACACATACACTAACACACACACACTATAAACACTTACACCAACACACATACACTAACACACACACTAACACACTTACACCAACACACACACCCTAACACACATACACCAACACACACACCATAACACACGTACTCTAACACACCTACACTAACACACATCGGCACACACCCACTCCATTATTTAACTCTTACGTTCCTTCTAAATGCCAATATTCCGTGCAACGTTTCATCCCCGCCCCTCCCACTGGCCCTCTTCCTGCATGCTCCCTCTACCTGGCTCGACCTACTTTACCTGTTGATGGCTTCCAGTAATATTCTTTCAAAAATAGAATCCACGCAAGTTGCCAAATTCCACTGCAACTGCTTCTTTCTACCCCACTTACACGATACAAACTCACGGACAGACTCTAATACGTATGCTACTAACAATGATCGTTCGTTTTAAGTTTGGGTAAGGGTCCCGATGTTAGGGTTAAGGTCCCAATGTTAGGGTTAGTTTTAGGGTCCCGATGTTAGGGTTAGGATAAGGGTCCCGATGTTAGGGTTAGTGTTAGGGTCCTGATGTTAGGGTTAGGGTAAGGGTCCAAATGTTAGGGTTAGTGTTAGGGTCCCGATGTTAGGGTTAGTGTTAGGGTCCCGATGTTAGGGTAAGGGTCCCAATGTTAGGGTTAGGGACCCGATGTTAGGGTTAGTGTTAGGGTCCCAATGTTAGGGTTAGGATAAGGGTCCCGATGTTAGGGTTAGTGTTAGGGTCCCAATGTTAGGGTTAGGGTAAGGGTCCCAATGTTATGGTTAGTGTTAGGGTCCCAATGTTAGGGTCCCAATGTTAGGGTTAGTGTTAGGGTCCCGATGTTAGGGTTAGGGTAAGGGTCCCAATGTTAGGGTTAGTGTTAGGGTCCCGATGTAACCCTCTCTATGTGCCGTTAATTTCTGTCTTGAAATTAACTTAACAAATTATTGGGTTAAAAGTTGTACAACTAGAATCGGTTTAAAAACAACGAACATTTTTCTATTTAAAAAAAATTATTTTCTGGAAAAATTTTATCAGCCCCAAATGAAGTGAATGATAAGCCTAAATAAAGTGAATGATAAGCCTAAATAAAGCGAATGATAAGCCTAAATTAAGTGAATGATAAGCCTAAATATTTATTTCACCAATATTAAGATATCCCTTCACAAAGGAGAAGTAATCCACTGAAGTTAACCTAATATTATAATGCAATTCTATTTATCTGGGTCTTGCTAATATGAGAGGAGTAAAATCTAATATGAGAGGAGTAAAATCTAATATGAGAGGTGTAAAATCTAATATGAGAGGAGTAAAATCTAATACGAGAGGAGTAGAATCTAATACGAGAGGAGTAAAATCTAATATGAGAGGAGTAAAATCTAATATGAGAGGAGTAAAATCTAATATGAGAGGAGTAAAATATGAGAGGAGTAAAATCTAATATGAGAGGAGTAAAATCTAATATGAGAGGAGTAAAATCTAATATGAGAGGAGTAAAATCTAATATTAGAGGAGTAAAATCTAATATGAGAGGAGTAAAATCTAATATGAGAGGAGCAAAATCTAATATGAGAGGAGTAAAATCTAATACGAGAGGAGTAAAATCTAATACGAGAGGAGTAAAATCTAATATGAGAGGAGTAAAATCTAATACGAGAGGAGTAAAATCTAAGACTCCGGCCCCCGGAGTCGATGGCATGCGTTCAGGTCTCTTCAATAAATAAGTAAGCAGTGGCGTTGCTGGGGATTTGGGGGTCAAGGGGGGCTTGGCCTCTATGGGGCCCCCACATTTTGCCCGGTGGCATAATATTTTATGTTTAAAAATCTTGGACACTCCCTTGGGCCCCCCTCAATTGGGTGCCCGAGGGACTTTCGAATTCGGATATCCCCCCCCCCCCTCTATTAGCTATGCCGCTGTAAGTAAGGATTATAAAATCCGCGTTTATTACGATTTTTTAAAAATCCAGCAAACCATGCTTTAAATATAAATACAATAATTTTTTGAAGTAATTCAGGACCCACGGCCTAATCAGAGGTGTCACTAGGGTTGGTGTCACCCGGGGCGGCCCGCCCCCACCGCACCCCCCTAGCAACGCCACGGCCTAATCCTTATATTTGAAAGGCCAGTATTTTAATGTGGACGGTCGGTGAATAATTTGTGTGCTGTGCCATTTCAAGTCAAGATAAACCAGTCTGTTTAAAATCTTATGCGACAAAAAGTCATGAGAAAAAACCAATGATTCGAGACTCTGATCCAAGCATAGTGAATATTGTGAGTTCGATGCCCCATGGTGTTTTACAATGGGTCATCAAATTTTTACGTATTAGGATTGGTCAAAATCCATGCGTCCATCCGGCATCCAAAGTTTAATATTACATTTATCTGGCTTCTGTAAGAAAAAAATGCATTTTGGGCTCCCGGCCCAAAACGACACAACATTAATAGTTCAAAACCCTTTTAGAGATTAATCAGAATCTTGAAGGATGTGTATGCCATCTGTGGTTAAAAACCTTAAATCAACGTAGAAATGTATACAGAACAAACAACTCATATAACATAATATTTTAATAATATGACATCATTTATTTTGACCTGTTTCTGTGGATTTTTTATTGAATTTTTTTATATGACTTTTTCGGTATAATCTAATCTTAACATCATCAAACGTTTGTAAACCAATGGCTGAATCCCCACCTCCCCCCCCCCACCACCACGTTCCCTCTCGCAACATATTAGACTTGAACAGACCCGCAAGAGATTTCAAGATCGTTTATTTAAAAGTTCTGAAACTTACTAATGTTAATATGTTACACCCTTTGAAAGAAACAATTAAGGCCATGGTTCAAACCCACATGCAGTACTACAACAACCTTAGAGTTTAACATCGCTGACTGTGCTGATTCGAATCAATGTTTTTCTTGTTCTAAATTGCTAGTTACTGCAGTTTAGCCGAGATGTGATTTTAAATTGTTTTGTCTCTTTTCTTAAACCTAAACTGATCTTGTTTCACATTATTTTACTAATCTCTTAAAGCAAGACATAAATTGTCAATTTAAAAAAAGAAAATATTTTGGCCATCTAGGTTTGTGGCCATCTAGGTTTGTGGCCATCTAGGTTTGTGGCCATCTAGGTTTGTGGCCATCTAGGTTTGTGGCCATTTAGGTTTGTGGCCATCTAGGTTTGTGGCCATTTAGGTTTGTGGCCATCTAGGTTTGTGGCCATCTAGGTTTGCTGCCATCTAGGTTTGTGGCCATCTAGGTTTGTGGCCATCTAGGTTTGCTGCCATCTAGGTTTGTGGCCATCTAGGTTTGCGGCCATCTAGGTTTGCTGCCATCTAGGTTTCGGTTTAGCGCGATTATGTCAAATCTAGATATAGGGTCCCGTTGTCTATCTAGGTTTAGGATTCTGGTGTTTTTTCCTAGGTTAAAGACCCCAGTGTCGACTATCTAGGTTTCATCTGACTTTAAAAATGACACCCCGTCCCCTTTTTTTGCCCCAATTCTTGGCAAGAGCTCTTATCCGCTTTACGATTCCATCATAACGATCATAAAAATGTGTTTACTTGCATAGTGCACGAGATTCTATTTATAGATAAACAGACCGGTGAACATTAGATTTTATCATCAGAAAATGAAATTGGGAGGTGCACTTTCCTGATGACATTTTCTCCCAAATCACCTAAATTGATGTCAATGGATTAATGGAGTGAACGTTGAACGTAAAAGGATTCAGTGGCGTAGGAATACGGGTGTGAGTCGGTGATTGCGTGTGTGTTGGTGGAAGTGACGTGGGTTGCTGTCGGGGCTCTGTTGGGGGGGGGGGTCAGGGTCAAATCCAGGTAGATTGGTGAGTTGTGTGACACATTGGTTTTGGGAAGTTGTTTAAGTCAAGGGTTTTTGGCATCAGTTTGTGGCACATAGATATACACATGTTGGTATATAGACATACACATGCTGGTATATAGACATACACATGTTGGTATATAGACATACACATGTTGGTATATAGACATACACATGTTGGTATATAGACATACACATGTTGGAATATAGACATACACATACTGGTATATAGACATAGGCCTACACATGCTGGTATATAGACATACACATACTGGTATATAGACATAAACAGGAGTTAGAGAAATATTCGCGTGGGTCAAGCAGATTCTTTATTGTTATTATTTTAAAATTTACTGACTTCCAGAGTTATTTTTGTTGTTTTGTATTGAATACCGGAATTTTGTTTTATAATATATATGCTGAACCAGTTGAGTTTCTGAAATGTTTGTCTTAAAAAAAAATGTCATGTCATTCTTAAACCTGCGGCAAATATTTTAATTTTTGTGATTGTATCAACTGACAATACTTCAGAGATATGTAGATCATTAAAAAACACTCTCGCTTTATTATTCCTATAACAGCGGCCATCAAGACTTTTAATGTGCACTGTGGGTACTAGCAGGATGGTAATAATTTACTGCAGTCAAACCTTATGTTGCACAGCTAATACACATTCCCCATACTAGCAGGATGGTAATAATTTACTGCAGACAAACCTTATGTTGCACAGCTAACACACATTCCCCATACTAGCAGGATGGTAATAATTTACTGCAGTCAAACCTTATGTTGCACAGCTAATACACATTCCCCATACTAGCAGGATGGTAATAATTTACTGCAGTCAAACCTTATGTTGCACAGCTAATACACATTCCCTTGGGGAAAACAGTGAATCATCAGTGACACTTGACATTAAATTAACCAACAAATCATCAGTGACACTTGACATTAAATTAACCAACAAATCATCAAAGACATCTGACATTAAATTAACCAACAAATCATCAGTGACACTTGACATTAAATTAACCCCAACAAATCATCAGTGACATCTGACATTAAGTTAACCAACAAATCACGACACTTGACATTAAATTAACCAATCAATCATCAGTGACACTTGACATTAAATTAACCAACAAATCATCAGTGACACTTGACATTAAATTAACCAATGAATCGTCAGTGACACTTGACATTAAATTAAACAAAAAAACATCAGTGACACGTGACATTAAATTAACCAACAAATCATCAGTGACACTTGACATTAAATTAACCAACAAATCATCAGTGACACTTGACATTAAATTAACCAATCAATCATCAGTGACACTTGACATTAAATTAACCAACAAATCATCAGTGACACGTGACATTAAATTAACCAACAAATCATCAGTGACACTTGACACTAAATTAACCAATCAATCATCAGTGACACTTGACATTAAATTAACCAACAAATCATCAGTGACACTTGACATTAAATTAACCAATGAATCGTCAGTGACACTTGACATTAAATTAACCAACAAATCATCAGTGACACGTGACATTAAATTAACCAACAAATCATCAGTGACACTTGATATTAAATTAACAAATGAATCATCAGTGAAACTTGACATTAAATTAACCTCAGATCACACGTGTCTTGAACCCATGGAACAGTCGTATCACTCACTTTTAAATAACACACAAAAACACGACTGCCCCCTTTAAATAACACACAAAAAACACGACTGCCCCCTTTAAATAACACACAAAAACACGACTTCCCCCTTAAATAGCACACAATAACACGGTTGCTGAAGGTGGGTTATTTAAAAGCCATTAGCCTTCCAGTCTCACCCCTCATTTTGTTTAGCCTTCCATGCCAGGTAAATCTAAACTGTGTTTTTTTAGCATCAAGTGACAAGACCGCTGCTTGAAATTTTTATTTTTATACATGCATATTTTTGTGTATGTGTTTTTGTAATAGAGACCAGGTTTTAAAAATACGTCGGGCCACTTTTAGTGTTTGAAACAATACAATTAACACTCATTGACATTATCCTGTATGACATAATAACTAACACTTGTTTTGAATTCCAAATCATTCATGTTTCACCATCATTCAATAGAGTTAAGTCTCACTTGTATCAAATATTCTCTAGGTATGTGGGTAGTCGGTGGAACAGAATGTCATAATTACACAACACATAAAAAACAAAGTTTGGGACTATAAATTCCTTATATATGAGACACAACTAAAATTATAATTATGTTCAATATAATACGCATCGCGCGACAGATCCCTGTGACATCGAGGGCTGGAGTGAACCTCCAGTGACCCGTGGAGGTCAACTATAGCAGACGGCTACACATGCTACATAGAGATACACAGAGATAAACTAAACATTCATTAACTAAATTACCGTGTACATTCGATCAATCTAACATTTAGATACAATGCATTGTTAGGTGACACAAGTCCATGTGAAAAAATTCAGCTCGATAGGATCACGGGAAGTGGGTTATTTTATACTTTAATATTCTGCGGGCGGGACCAAGACAGACGAGAGAGAGAGAGGGAGAGAGAGAGAGAGAGAGAGAGAGGGAGAGAGAGAGAGAGAGAGAAAGAGAGAGAGAGGAGAGAGAGAGAACGACAAGACGGTGATATAAGAGATTTAAAATTCACTTGCATTAATTGAGTTTGTATAAAAATGTACGCTCAAAGTTACGTTTGCCTTATTGTAATGTTGTTCAGATGCTCTATAGACTGTCAAAACATAAGGTATTTAGGCTAGACGAAAAATATGGCTCTTTGCCTGCCCAAAAATTAGGCGCTGGTGCCGGATAAAACATATCACTTTTTGTGCGGTTTAAATATAATGTCCTTTGGTCTTCCTGGATATCTTCATTTTTATAAAAAAAATTAGGTCTTATCATTTTAACCACTTACTACCCCCACCCCAGTATTCGGTTCTTACTTCTGTCCTGCTACCATCTTGATACCATCCTGATTCATATCCCATCTCGCTCTATAGTTATTCCCACTACACACTATTTAATAAAAATCTGCCGCGTGATATCTGTATGTTCGGGTAACATTATATTCATGAGATTGTTCCGTTTCTACGAGTCTCAGAACCAGTCATGAATTTGAAAATAAACTATCTTTACCTAGCAGATGAAGAAATGAATGAGACTTATGAAAACTGATTTAGATGAGACCTGCCGAGCCTGAAGCGAATATTAGGTTCGGCCAGTTCCTGACCTTTCGGCTTTCACAATATTAGGTTCGGCCAGTTCCTGACGTTTGGGCTTTCACAATATTAGGTTCGGCCAGTTCCTGACCTTTCGGCTTTCACAATATTAGGTTCGGCCAGTTCCTGACCTTTCGGTTTCACAATATTAGGTTCGGCCAGTTCCTGACCTTTCGGCTTTCACAATATTAGGTTCGGCCAGTTCCTGACCTTTGGTTCGGCCAGTTCCTGACCTTTCGGCTTTCACAATATTAGGTTCGGCCAGTTCCTGACCTTTCGGCTTTCACAATATTAGGTTCGGGCAGTTCCTGACCTTTCGGCTTTCACAATATTAGGTTCGGCCAGTTCCTGACCTTTCGGCTTTCACAAGTATCCCATGATAAGGCCATGCCTTCATCTTTCTACTTAGAAATCGGACACTTAAATGATTTTTTAAACTATTCATTCTTTGAAATAATGTGCAAATTTTGTTTCTTAAACATGTGAATATAAAGAGGAGTAAACATGTGAATATAAAGAGGCATAAACATGTGAATATAAAGAGGTATAAACATGTGAATATAAAGAGGTATAAACATGTGAATATAAAGAGGTATAAACATGTGAATATAAAGAGGCATAAACATGTGAATATAAAGAGGTGTAAACATGTGAATATAAAGAGGTATAAACATGTGAATATAAAGAGGTATAAACATGTGAATATAAAGAAGTATAAACATGTGAGTCTAGGACTGTGTAATTACTCCCAGGTTCTGTTATAGTAAAGCTTGAAGCTACACGTGTGTAAATAAATAATTTAGTGTAACTGGCGCATGTGTGAGAAAAATAACAATGAACGATCCACTTGACAGAAACCTGCGTCACGTCTAGGGAGGTAACCTAGTTACCTAGCAACGGAAGAAGGCAATGAATGGCTAATGAATGACGCAATCAAGTAGAAATGATTGTTTTTCGTGATGGTGGTTGGAGCAGGGGGTTTGCTGAGCCTACCCACCATTAATAAAACAAAATTTATTTTAAAATACTTGATGACTATTTTATGATGAATGAATGCAAGCTGAGCTTAGTAACTTAGCTTAGTTTACTTAGCCTACTACAACTGGCTACTGAGGCCTACTCTATTAATATTCGGATTCAAACATAACAATTCTGTAACTGTAAAAGTTAACAGTAACACTAACATCCTTATCAAGTTCAACATTAAAAATAACATCAATTAATATTAATCATGGCAATATATACCGTCAACATAAGACTTTCAACAGTCGATGGATCATCTACTTTTTGCAGCTGTAGTTTAGTTTGATAACCAATAAATTTATTATATTTGATGAAAGTTTTATCGCGTGATTTAAAGTTTGTTCCTTCCTAGCTGTCCAGAAAGCTCTTAAAGTTTATTAATAAAGCGCGTGATGCCACTAAAACAATTTTAAAATTAAAATTTGAATCAAGAAAATAGATATCGCAAACATGATTTACTGATTTTTTTTTTAACGTTGAGATTCCAAGTTTTGTCTTTTTTTTTTTACGGAGTTTTACGGACAGGCAATTTTAGGATAAATCTTTAAGGACTGTCGGTAAATTTACGGATGGTTGGCAACCCTGCTAATGATAGAACAACAGCTTAACGTATATAGCAGGGGCGGATTAAGACTGCACGGGGCCCCGGGCTGCAATCAAACGGGGGTCCTATCCAGCCAGCGTCCCTTAAAATAAAATGATTGTTAACAGCTAATATATGACTGTAACTAAATATTAATAATGAAAAAAAAAATGAACACGAAGAAATAACTGTTTGAAATGTTCGTCGTTTGCTACAATTTAGTGTAAAAAGACAATTTTTCCACTGCTGGGAATCGAACCCAACACCGGTTGCATCATGCGCCTGTGCTCTCTCCACCCGGCCTGCGGAGCTCTTCTAATAAGATAAATTTTAAAAATATAAACTATATGTGATACTATGTTCTCAAAGTGAGCCAATTAAATCAAGTTTGTTTTTTCGATTATCAAGACCTAATAAGACCAGTTGTATAGATAATATTTATGAATTTATTTAATTTATTATATTTTCAAGGGTTCGTGCAAACATTTTTACACTTTTATTACAAAATATAAAAAGTTTGGGGGCCCCAAAACTGTCGAGGGCCCCTGGCTTTAGCCCGCTCAGCCCCCCCCCCCTAATCCGCCATAGGTATATAGCAATGTGCTATGGTCGTTTTCACATTCTCCCAGTGGTCGAGTGTAACATTTGAATATATTTATTTATGAAACTACAAAGCTTCATTGAAACATTACATGTGTTCACAGTTAGATTTATAACTCAACAAACGAGATAGCAACCTGGTTTATAACATTTCTAACATAACAGCCTGGTTTATAACATTTATAACACAACAACCTGGTTTATAACATTTATAACACAGCAGCTGTTGTTTATAACATTTATAACACAACAGCTGTTGTTTAAAACATTTAAAACACAACAGCCTGGTTTATAACATTTATAACACAACAGCTGTGTTTTATAAAATTTAGAACACAACAACCTGATTTATAACATTTATAACACAACAGCCTGGTTTATAACACAATAACCTGGTTTATAACATTTATAACACAACAGCCTGGTTTATACCATTTATAACACAACAACCTGGTTTATAACATTTATAACACAACAGCCTGGTTTATAACATTTATAACACAACAGCTGTGGTTTATAAAATTTAGAACACAACAACCTGGTTTATAACATTTATAACACAACAGCTGTTGTACACAACAACCTGGATTATAACATTTACAACACAACAGCCTGGTTTATAACATTTATAACACAACAGCTGTGGTTTATAACATTTATAACACAACAACCTGGTTTATACCATTTATAACACAAACAGCCTGGTTTATAACATGTATAACACAGCAACTTGGTTTATAACATTTATAATACAACAACCTGGTTTATAACATTTATAACACAACAGCTGTGGATTATACCATTTATAAGACAACAGCTGTGAGTAATTTTATTTACAACGTGTAAGTTTAAGTATATGAACACCTTGACCTTTGCCTTTGAGTCAGATTGAGTTAACCCCTTGTAAACCAAATCCTAGATAAACGTATAAAATTTTTGTTTCACCAACAACGCGTTAGAGCTGTCAGCTTTTTTAACATTTTGTTTTTCCAAGAATTAATGCCCATAGACAATGTTTACAGTTATAATAAACATTTGTTTACTGTCTTCTATATGCGTACGGGCCAGGTTCAAAAGGTCGTCTTTAATTTTAAAAGGTAGCTTAGCTGTGTTGGGCCAGGTTCAAAAGTCATCTTTAACTTTAAAAGGTAGCTTAGCTGTGTTGGGCCAGGTTCAAAGGGCCGTCTTTAACTTTAAAAGGTAGCTTAGCTGTGTTGGGCCAGGTTCAAAAGGTCGTCTTTAACTTTAAAAGGTAGCTTAGCTGTAAAAGGTAGCTTAGCTGTGTTGGGCCAGGTTCAAAAGGTCGTCTTTAACTTTAAAAGGTAGCTTAGCTGTGTTGGGCCAGGTTCAATAGGTTGTCTTTACCTTTTAAGGTAGCTTAGCTGTTTCATGTAGGGCAGATACTGTGGCTACCTGTCTCATGTAGGACAGATACTGTGGCTACCTGTCTCATGTAGGGCAGATACTGTAGCTACCTGTCTCATGTAGGGCAGATACTGTGGCTACCTGTCTCATGTAGGGCAGATACTCTGACTACCTGTCTCATGTAGGGCAGATACTGTGGCTACCTGTCTCATGTAGGGAAGATACTGTAGCTACCTGTCTTATATAGATCAGATACTGTGGCTACCTGTCTCATGTAGGGCAGACACTGTAGCTACCTGTCTTATGTAGATCAGATACTGTGGCTACCTGTCTCCTGTAGGGCAGATACTGTGGCTACCTGTCTCATGTAGGGCAGATAATGTAGCTACCTGTCTCATGTAGGGCAGATACTGTGGCTACCTGTCTCATGTAGGGCAGATACTGTGGCTACCTGTCTCATGTAGGGCAGATACTGTGGCTTCTGTCGTTCGTTCACAGCATTTGTCAGGTCTCATGTAAGTTATTATAACGATTAGCTCTTGGCTCATCGCTTCGTTATTGTATGTGTAATCTCTATGTCATTCCATTGAATAGTTTTTGTGTTCAGTGCATTGATTATTTCATTAGCCAGTCCATTGGTTATTTCATTAGCCAGTGCTGTGATTATTTCATTAGCCAGTGCATTGATTATTTCATTAGCCAGTGCATTGATTATTTCATTAGCCAGTCCATTGATAATTTCATTAGCCAGTGCATTGGTCAGTGTTTTTGTCATGCATTTTTCAATGACATTGTCCAGGCTGCTGTACATAATTTGTAATTTCACCGACATCATAGTCGTGTCAACTTCCTTGTCGGGGGGGGGGGGATGACATTATCGTTTTTTACTGTAGGCCGTCAACGTTTTGTGCACACTTAACAGTACATAACCAAATAGGCTTTTTAAAAATCTATTTCCACGTTGTTAAAAAAAACTTCACCGATTTTTGCCATAATTTGACGTACTCAAAACAGTTCAAAATTTCAAATTTTATTATAAATATAATCTCAAAACAGAAATAATATGTCAGTCGATTGATTCTTTCAGATTTCAATGTTGACAATGTGGGTTGACAATGTGGGTTGACAATGTGGGTTGACAATGTGGGTTGTGAGCTGACAAAATACCAATTCTATATTTCAAGGTTGACAATGTGGGTTGTGAGCTGACAAAATACCAATTCTATATTTCAATGTTTACAATGTGGGTTGACAATGTGGGTTGACAATGTGGGTTGACAATGTGGGTTGACAATGTGGGTTGACAATGTGGGTTGACAATGTGGGTTGTGAGCTTACAAAATACTAACTCTACATTTCAATGTTGACAATGTGGGTTGACAATGTGGGTTGACAATGTGGGTTGACAATGTGGGTTGACAATGTGGGTTGACAATGTGGGTTGTGAGCTGACAAAATACTAACTCTACATTTCAATGTTGACAATGTGGGTTGACAATGTGGGTTGTGAGCTGACAAAGTACTAACTCTAAATTTCAATGTTGACAATGTGGGTTGACAATGTGGGTTGACAATGTGGGTTGTGAGCTGACAAAATATTAACTCTACATTTCAATGTTGACAATGTGGGTTGACAATGTGGTTTGACAATGTGGGTTGACAATGTGGGTTGTGAGCTGACAAAATAACAACTCTACATTTCAATGTTGACAAAGTGGGTTGACAATGTGGGTTGAACAAATTCTTATTGAAGCCGTTGTCTGGAATATTTGGTTTCATATTTTTGTTTTATTTGTGAGGTCTATGAGAACTTGGACAGACAATAGGGATGTAGCGTTCTTCCCCTCACACCCCCCACCCTCTAATGACCGCGGTCCCATTAACACCATGAAAATAAACCAGAAGTATTTAATTGTGGTCCCCATCCTTTTTATCGCCGCGGACCGGTCAAAGTTTGGGTGGTGGGGGGAGGCGTTATAATTTATACATGTATTTTAAGTTATTTTGATTTTATATTTTAATTTAATTACACTTAAATACGTCTTAAAGTGAAAAAGTAAGACACAATATCACATACATATGTCTTACAGTGAGAAAGTAAGACACAATTACACTTACATATGTCTTACAATGAGAAAGTAAGACACAATTACACTTACATATGTCTTACAGTGAGAAAGTATGACACAATTACACTTACATATGTCTTACAATGAGAAAGTAAGACACAATTACACTTACATATGTCTTACAGTGAGAAAGTAAGACACAATTACACTTACATATGTCTTACAGTGAGAAAGTATGACACAATTACACTTACATATGTCTTACAGTGGAAAGTAAGACACAATTACACCCAGCAAATGAATTAAAATTATTGATATTCTTAAATAACTACCAGGTTAAACATCAGGGTTGTTTCTCTGCAATGAAATGAGATGGTCAAACTTGGGGCAATGGGATACAATGAGATGGTCCATTCTTGGGGTAATGGGAGACAATGAGATGGTCCCATCTTGGGGTAATGGGAGACAATGAGATGGTCCCATCTTGGGTGAGATGGTCCCATCTTGGGGTAATGGGAGACAATGAGATGGTCCCATCTTGGGGTAATGGGAGACAATGAGATGGTCCCATCTTGGAGTAATGGGAGACAATGAGATGGTCCCATCCCGGGGTAATGGGAGACAATGAGACCCGAAGTGTGCTGCGTAATTATGTCCAGCATATTCCGTTGTGCTATTTTGGTTGCTATCGCCGCAGACAACCCCGCTTTACAACAGGACTTCGGAATTGGCAAGAGGGATTTTAATTGATATGGTGGCTATCTCAGGATATTCCGCCATGAATTCAATCTCAGGATATTCCGCCATGAATTCAATATCAGGATAATTCGCCATGAATTCAATCCAGAATGCTAGGAGAGTTATTTCCTCGAATCTAGTTGTAAGGCCTCCAACATTTGCAATCTCGAACAATGGATCTTCTTCTCACACAAACACGCTATAGTCGCCTTAATGGATCTTCTTCTCGCACAAACACGCTATAGTCGCC
>MUZC01000277.1:1732088-1743091 GCA_002072015.1 Radix auricularia | reverse complement strand
CACAAACACGCTATAGTCGCCTCAATGGATCTTCTTCTCACACAAACACGCTATAGTCGCATCTTTTGTTGACAAAATAAATAAGTCACGAATCCATTCCTGACCTGTTCGTGGGTCTGTTGTGTTTGGGAAGAGGCTTGAGCTCTTTTAAATGTTAAGACAGGTGATCGTGCAACAACTGGGACAACTAATGTTAAGACAGGTGATCGTGCAACAACTGGGACAACTAATGTTAAGACAGGTGATCGTGCAACAACTAGGACAACTAATGTTAAGACAGGTGATCGTGCAACAACTGGAACAACTAATGCTAAGACAGGTGATCGTGCAACAACAAGGGACAACTAATGCTAAGACAGGTGATCGTGCAACAACTAGGACAACTAATGCTTAGACAGGTGATCGTGCAACAACTGGGACAACTAATGCTCAGACTAAGACAGGTGATCGTGCATCAACTGGGACAACTAATGTTAAGACAGGTGATCGTGGATCTATTCGGACAACTAATGCTCAGACTAAGACATTTGATCGTGCAACAACTGGGACAACTAATGCTCAGACTAGGACTGTGATCGTGCAACAACTGGGACAACTAATGCTCAGACTAAGACAGGTGATCGTGCAACAACTGGGACAACTAATGCTCAGGCTAAGACAGGTGATCGTGCAACAACTGGGACAACTAATGCTCAGGCTAAGACATGTGATCGTGCAACAACTGGGATAACTAATGCTCAGACTAAGACAGGTGATCGTGCAACAACTGGGACAACTAATATTAAGACAGGTGATCGTGCAACAACTGGGACAACTAATGTTAAGACAGGTGATCGTGCAACAACTGGGACAACTAATGTTAAGACAGGTGATCGTGCAACAACTTGGACAACTAATGCTCAGGCCCAGGCTCGCTTAGCTCGCCCGGACATATATCCAAATGATCTCTGTTCACGCGCGCCCCCCCCCCACCTACCACAACCCTAGTTTTGCTCTAAACGCAGCTAATTTGTGTGTGAACTTGAAAACAGTTGTCATTTTCCCCTTAAGGGACAAATTGGGTAAATTGACCTGGCTGAATATGTCACACAAGTAAACCAGTTTTGTGACCCATACCGTTATGTGACCCATACCGTTATGTGACCCATAACGTTATGTGACCCATACCTTGTCACTGAAATGTGCTGCTAGCGGTGACTTCTTTTCTTTGAGAAATCTTTGCAATGACTTTCGTAATTCAAATACTCTTGTTAGCTATTTTCAACGGGATAATCAACTTATTTCTGAGTACCAAAGAAGGCATCTGTGCTATGCCAAAAAGGGTTGCACGTTTTTTCCCTCTAGTGTATGAAAAGACGCACAATCCCGAAATAAATAGAATACTGTACATAAAATATAAATCATTTTAAGTTCCTTTGGTGGTCCGGTAACATTTGTTCCACGGCGATACCAATCCGCGTCTCTGGGACCACTGCTCTATAGAATATCCATAGAAACAGAACTCTCTTGTATTTCCCAGAATATCCATAGTAACGGAACTCTCTTGTATTTCCTGGACATCTGTGACAAGATTAACGTACCTAAAATGTTTTTTGTTGTTTTTTTCCCCACTATTTTTTTTCTAGAATCATGTTAGCGGTACTGGGTGAACATATCTGAGGTAAAAAACTAATTTAGAATTAGGATAAGATATTCAGATGTCCTATAAGTGACGTAAGCTGGAGGCTGGAAGAGGTGTAAAAATTGTGAGGCGGGGGAGATGTGAAACTTGGCACAATTATTACTGCTAATGAGGTCACAATGACCTATGAATGAAAACGTAGCAGCTGATTGATGTTATTATTAATGCAGACATGGGCAGTGAATGTTGAACCGAATCCAAAGGGAAAGAACCTAGTGGTCACAGACTTTCAGAAACGATTGGAAACATAGAGATTTTTGCATGGTCCACGAATAACATACATAACTCCAGGTACGGAGTCATCTTGTTTTTCGGAGTCATCTTGTTACATGTACATGTACGGAGTCATGGTGTACAATGATAGGAATTCATTCCTGGTGTAAACTGTACAAAAGTCATATATTTTAGAATATTGGCTCGAATAACTTTCGCAGTCCTTGAGGCAAGCTGGGAGGGGCTAGGACCCAAATTTTAGAACCCCTACCCTACACAATTGTTTAACCTTCCCTGTACATACTCGATTTCAGCTTGCCTTCACTGTGTTTATTTAACACCTCGTGATCTCGTTGTCCAATCACAACAAGGTCTCACCTTTGGGAAAAGATTTTGCTGTTGACTTTTGGCTTTCCCTTGCTGAGGTTACACAAACATATTCTACCTCGGGTAGGTTACACCAACATATTCTACCTCGGGTAGGTTACAACAACATATTCTACCTCAGGTAGGTTACACCAACATATTCTACCTCGGGTAGGTTACACCAACATATTCTACCTCGGGTAGGTTACACCAACCAACATATTCTACCTCGGGTAGGTTACACCAACATATTCTACCTCGGGTAGGTTACACCAACATATTCTACCTCGGGTAGGTTACGGAAACAGCCTCTCCCAAGTAGAACTTACAACAGCCTCTCCCAAGTGGGGCTTACAACAGCCTCTCCCAAGTAGAACATACAACAGCCTCTCCCAAGTAGAACTTACAACAGCCTCTCCCAAGTAGAACTTACAACAGCCTCTCCCAAGTGGAGCTTACAACAGCCTCTCCCAAGTGGAGCTTACAACAGCCTCTCCCAAGTGGAGCTTACAACAGCCTCTCTCAAGTGGAGCTTACAACAGCCTCTCCTATGTGGAGCTTACAACAGCCTCCCCCAAGTGGAGCTTACAACAGCCTCTCGCAAGTGGAGCTTACAACAGCCTCTCCCAAGTGGAGCTTACAACAGCCTCTCCCAAGTGGAGCTTACAACAGCCTCTCCTATGTGGAGCTTACAACAGCCTCCACCAAGTGGAGCTTACAACAGCCTCTCCCAAGTGGAGCTTACAACAGCCTCTCCCAAGTGGAGCTTACAACAGCCTCTCCCAAGTGGAGCTTACAACAGCCTCTCCCAAATGGAGCTTACAACAGCCTCTCCTATTTGGAGCTTACAACAGCCTCCCCCAAGTGGAGCTTACAACAGCCTCTCCCAAATGGAGCTTACAACAGCCTCCCCCAAGTGGAGCTTACAACAGCCTCTCCCAAGTGGAGCTTACAACAGCCTCTCCCAAGTGGAGCTTACAACAGCCTCTCCCAAGTGGAGCTTACAACAGCCTCTCCTAAGTGGAGCTTACAACGTCCTCTCCCAAGTGGAGCTTACAACAGCCTCCCCCAAGTGGAGCTTACAACAGCCTCTCCTATGTGGAGCTTACAACAGCCTCTCCTATGTGGAGCTTACAACAGCCTCTCCTAAGTGGAGCTTACAACAGCCTCTCTCTTGTGGGGGTTTAAACAGCTCTTACTGGAATAACTCTATGACAGAATCTCTCTTGGGTTGTTTACGGCCGCAGTCTCTTCCCTGTGTTTGTTCCAGCAAATTTTATCTTCACATTGTTATCTCTAGCGCCAGTGTATTCTAGCTTACCGCCAGTGTATTCTAGCTTGCGCCAGTGTATTCTAGCTTACCGCCAGTGTATTCTAGCTTACCGCCAGTGTATTCTAGCTTACCACCAGTGTATTCTAGCTTACGCCAGTGTATTGTAGCTTACCGCCAGTGTATTCTAGCTTACCGCCAGTGTATTCTAGCTTACCGCCAGTGTATTCTAGCTTACCGCCAGTATATTCTAGCTTACGCCAGTGTATTCTAGCTTACCGCCAGTGTATTCTAGCTTACCGCCAGTGTATTCTAGTTTACCGCCAGTGTATTCTAGTTTACCACAATCTTATTTCTCATTCATTGAATTAAGTTTGACCTATTAGTTTTCAAATTGCCCCTACGAGAATGGGAAGATATTGATACTCATCAAATAGTTTATCGAATCTTTTAATAATTGTGTTACCAGTTATGAGTCACGTGATTTTGTTTACTATTCAGGTCATGTGACTCAGGTCATGTGACTCAGGTCTATTAGGAAAAAATCATCGTCTGTGTTGTTTCTATTTAAGTCACTCTGCCTTCTATTGGTTGTTGTCTAGACGGCACTGAAGTCACTCTGCCTTCTATTGGTTGTTGTCTAGACGGCACTGACGTCACTCTGCCTTCTATTCGTTGTTGTCTAGACGGCACTGACGTCACTCTGCCTTCTATTCGTTGTTGTCTAGACGGCACTGACGTCACTCTGCCTTCTATTGGTTGTTGTCTAGACGGCACTGAAGTCACTCTGCCTTCTATTCGTTGTTGTCTAGACGGCACTGACGTCACTCTGCCTTCTATTGGTTGTTGTTTAGACGGCACTGACGTCACTCTGCCTTCTATTGGTTGTTGTTTAGACGGCACTGACGTCACTCTGCCTTCTATTCGTTGTTGTTTAGACGGCACTGACGTCACTCTGCCTTCTATTCGTTGTTCTCTAGACGTCACTGACGTCACTCTGCCTTCTATTCGTTGTTCTCTAGACGGCACTGACGTCACTCTGCCTTCTATTCGTTGTTCTCTAGACGGCACTGCGGGGGGAAAAGGTCACAGGAAACAAAGTCACTGTAATAAAAGTCACGGGAAGGGGGATCGCTGAAAAAATACAACAAAAAACAAAGTCATAGAAATAAAGCTATGGAAAAAGTCCCTGAAAAAATTCCTAAGATCAATTTAAAAGCAAAAATTAGACTTGACAATTATATAATACACATCATTGATCCCTCTACGTTTTCATGTACAATGGGTGAGGTCAAGTTTTATATAATCTTCCGATTATACATTCTATTGACACAGGATAAGAAGCAGATTAGCGAAACTTGACCTCGCCCTGTGATTAAACAATAAAAAGGAATCAATACTATTTGACTTTTAAAAAGACTAGATGGACAATTATGTGACCAACTCTTGTGCTATGTTGAATCTGTTCATTATGGTCCTTTGAATTAGCTTTAATTCAAAAATATCCACTGGACATCATCTTACTAATTACCATGGTGAAGTGAAGTGTTCATCCAATGTTACGACTGGCATCAATCTTACCATGGTGAAGTGAAGTGTTCATCCATAGTTACAACTGGCATCAATCTTACCATGGTGAAGTGAAGTGTTTCATCCAATGTTACAACTGGCATCAATCTTACCATGGTGAAGTGAAGTGTTCATCCATAGTTACAACTGGCATCATCAATTTTTCACCATCAACGTTTCCTGTAAGGATGATTGCCAGAAAATCAACTCGTCCTTATCTGGCCACCCAACAGCCTCTGAATGTGGCTACCTCATCTAGCCACCCAACAGCCTCTGAATGTGCCTACCTCATCTAGCCACCCAACAGCCTCTGAATGTGCCTACCTCATTTAGCCACTCAACAGCTTCTGAATGTGCATTTTCTCTACTGGCAATAACTGCCACGGGTTCTCTTTGCCTTCTAAACGCGATTTTCGAAGGACGGATGGGTTTTATCTGAATTGATTCTGGAACAGCTTGGGTGGGGGGGGGGCACATTCTCCTGGGCCCGATCTCTGTGTTGTCCTGCATCAGGGGCGGATCAAGATTGCACGGGGCCCCGGGCTTCAATTCCTCCTGGCGCCCGGTCCAGCCTACTTTATTTAATACTTTTGGGTCCCTTAAATATTTGGGGGCCACTTTCTTTAGCCTAGTCAGCAACCCTCTAAACAGCCATAGTCATGCATGTTTCTTCAGCATTGTTTGTGAGGCAAAAAATTAGCGACAAACTTTGCAAGCTGGTCTGCAAAGATGGACAATAAAGATCATCTAGTTGTACTTTGCAAACTCCTGTTGATCTCGGCATAATGTCATCAAATTTGAGAGTTATGTGCCACAAACAATGAAGGAAACTTATGAGAATCGGCATCTGCTCTTTCTGAACCTATATGTCCATCAGTTGTTTGATTAATTGTAATTAGAGGAGAGAAGAATCTCGAAGGTAAAACATTGGACTATGAGCATCGTACTTTGTCGAAACTTTTTGTATATTGATATTTCACAAATTGAGTGAAATATAGGCTGGTGCGAACATGATTGTCAAACCATTCCAGATTCTTTAATATCAGTCCTGCTGCATTCAATCAGATTTATGAATATTACATTCAGGAGATACGAAGTTCAGGCTATTATGACATAAAACTAATTCAAATGTTTCACAAAATTTTTTTAAAAATTATTTTTAAAGGAATTTAAATTATGCTAAAAAATATAGATCTAGATCTAACTAAATTTAAAATATAAAAAAAATTTTAAGGTGTGACATCACACATGGTCGGACCACTCCCCCGTCACAAACTGTCACACTTTCTTACACCCCCTCCCCCCACCACCTTGGAGTGACGGCCCCATTGTTTACGTTAAAACTAAAACATTGGTTCCCGTCAAAGTACCGTACTGGTTCCCGACACAGTACCGTACTGGTTCCCGACACAGTACCGCACTGGTTCCTGAAACTAGTTTCCACACATTACTGTACTGGTTCCCGATCAAGTACTTTACTGGTTCCCGACACAGTACCGCACTGGTTCCCGACACAGTACCGCACTGGTTCCCGACACAGTACCGCACTGGGTCACGACACAGTACTGAACTGGTTCCCGTCACAGTACCGTACTAGTTGCCATCACAGTACCACACTGGTTCCCGTCACAGAACCGTACTGGTTCCCGTTACAGTATTACACTGGTTACTTTTACAGTACTGCACTAGTTACTGAAACTGGTTTCCACACATTACTGTACTGGTTCCGAATAAAGTACTGAACTGGTTCCCGGCACAGTACGCACTGGTTCCCGACACAGTACTGCACTAGTTCCTGAAACTGGTTTCCACACATTACTGTACTGGTTCCCGATAAAGTACTGAACTGGTTCCCGGCACAGTACCGCACTGGTTCCCGTCACAGAACCATACTTGTTTCTGTAACAGAACCGTACTGGTTCCCGTCACAGTACCGCACTGGTTCCCGTCACAGTACCGCACTGGTTCTCGTCACAGTACCGCACTGGTTCCCGTCACAGAACCATACTTGTTCCTGTAACAGAACCGTACTGGTTCCCGTCACAGAACCATACTTGTTCCTGTAACAGAACCGCACTGGTTCCCGTCACAGAACCATACTTGTTCCTGTAACAGAACCGTACTGGTTCCCGTCACAGTACCGCACTGGTTCCAGTCACAGTACCGTACTGGTTCCCGTAACAGAACCATACTTGTTTCTGTAACAGAACCGTACTGGTTCCCGTCACAGTACCGCACTGGTTCCCGTCACAGTACCGCACTGGTTCCCGTCACAGTACCGCACTGGTTCCCGTCACAGTACCGCTCTGGTTCCCGTCACAGTACCGCACTGGTTCCCGTCACAGTACCGCACTGGTTCCCGTCACAGTACCGCACTGGTTCCCGTCACAGAACCATACTTGTTCCTGTAACAGAACCGTACTGGTTCCCGACACAGTAGTGCACTAGTTTCCGACACAGTACTGCACTAGTTCCCGACACAGTACTGAACTGGTTCCCGACACAGTAATGCACTGATTCCCGACACAGTACTGCACTAGTTCCCGACACAGTACTGCACTAGTTCCTGAAACTAGTTTCCACACAGTACTGCCCTAGTTCCCGACACAGTAGTGCACTGGTTTCCTTCATCCTATTCCACACCAAGCTGACTTAATCTGCACGAGATTAAGCGTTTCCCGGACTTCCCACCCCCACCCCACTGCCATCAGGCAAGTTCCCCGGCCTTCTCAGGTGCTAGAAAGATGAACCCATCTGTCCCTGTCCTTCCCCCCCCACACCCCACTGTCATTAAACAAGTTTTCACGGGCGCGCAGTGAGCTGACCTTGACCCTGACATCATCACAGGCAGCCGCCTACTTTCACGGCCGGACCGTTGTTGAAACAGTTTGAGTTTGTTTGGGTACCATAAATCTTTGATGTCTGCTGAGTGGAGTTAGGGTTGGGGTTAGGGTTAGGGTTGGGGTTGGGGTTGGGGTTAGGGTTGGGGTTAGGGTTGGGGTTGGGGTTGGGGTTGGAGTTAGGGTTGGGGTTAGGGTTAGGGTTGGGTTTAGGTTTGGGGTTGATGGAGTCCTGGAAAATAAACGTCTTAAATGGACGATGGAATAACAATTAAAAAGAAAACGTTTGAAAAAAAAAAGAAAGGAACCATTTAAAATTGAAAGAGATGAAAAAGGTTCAAGAAAAAATCGTTATTGTGTGTAGCCTAATTATTTGGGTTATACTTATGTTGCTAATGTGTTGCTAACCTTGGTCCTAATAAAATGGAGTATGCAGTTAGGTAGATTTAAATATCTCCATCAGTCTCTATCATTTGTATTATTTGTATATTTGCCAAACCTTTTTTTGGCGCCTCGCTTTCTAACAGAAATCTCCAGTCTTTCCAGCCGGCAGGTGTTTCCAAAGTTTTATTCCTGTTTTTATTTTTTAAAGTGCAATCTGTAACTGTGTCTCAATTAATGTTACAGTGAAATCTAGACATCTCATTTCTGAGCCACTAGGTGGTGGTAATGTGCTAAGTAAAAGAGCTCTAATCTTAGCCCTATCGTTTGATGATGTGCTGAGCAAAACAGCTCTAATCTTAACCCTATCGTTTGATTCCGACTGTCATACTACACGAGGCAAACACAAGCACAAACACATTCTCATTCACTCAATGAACTTCTTTACTGTTTAATTACCATATTTTATTCATGATTGCCTTGTACTAATGAACTTAGTTTTTCTTCTTTACTTCCTTCACTACCTTAAACTTCTTTTTATTCAGGGTCCTCGATTCTTATTCATAATGGCTCCTGTAGTAATCATGAATATTGCAACACTGTGTAATTTACATCAGCATCGTCACGTTTCGATCTATCTTCACTCAAATTGCTTTTTTAAATCCCCTTATATTAACTTCACCGTCTTCTTGTTCTTTCTCTCTCTCTCTCTCTCTCTATTTCTCTCTCTCTCTCTCTCTTTCTCTCTCTCCCTCTCTCTCTCTTTCTCTCTCTCGCTCTCTCTCTCTCTGTCTCTCTATCGTGATCTCTCTCTCTCTATCTTTCTCTGTCGTGATCTCTCTCTCTCTGTCGTGATCTCTCTCTCTCTCTTTCTCTCTGTCGTGATCTCTCTCTCTGTCGTGATCTCTCTCTCTCTGTCGTGATCTCTCTCTCTCTTTCTCTCTGTCGTGATCTCTCTCTCTCTCTCTCTCTCTCTGTCGTGATCTCTCTCTCTGTCGTGATCTCTCTCTCTCTCTGTCGTGATCTCTCTCTCTCTTTCCCTCTGTTGTGATCTCTCTCTCTCTCTCTCTATCTTTCTCTCTGTCGTGATCTCTCTCTCTCTTTCTCTCTGTCGTGATCTCTCTCTCTTTCTCTGTCGTGATCTCTCTCTCTCTCTTTCTCTCTGTCGTGATCTCTCTCTCTCTGTGTCGTGATCTCTCTCTCTCTCTTTCCCTCTGTCGTGATCTCTCTTTCTCTCTCTCTCTCTGTCGTGATCTCTCTCTGTCTCTCTGTCGT
This sequence comes from Radix auricularia, assembly GCA_002072015.1. Taxonomy (NCBI): domain Eukaryota; kingdom Metazoa; phylum Mollusca; class Gastropoda; family Lymnaeidae; genus Radix; species Radix auricularia. The sequence goes on along the minus strand of MUZC01000277.1, from coordinate 1,733,496 downwards.
GATCTCTCTCTCTCTCTCTCTCTGTCGTGATCTCTCTCTCTCTCTCTCTCTGTCGTGATCTCTCTCTCTCTCTGTCGTGATCTCTCTCTCTCTCTCTGTCGTGATCTCTCTCTCTCTGTCGTGATCTCTCTCTTTCTCTCTGTCGTGATCTCTCTCTCTCTGTCGTGATCTCTCTCTGTCTCTCTGTCGTGATCTCTCTCTCTCTCTCTGTCGTGATCTCTCTCTCTCTCTTTCTCTCTGTCGTGATCTCTCTCTCGCTCTCTCTCTCTCTCTCTCTCTTTCTCTCTCTGTCGTGATCTCTCGGTCCCGCGGAAAAAAAAAGAGTAAAAAGTGACCTACTTCCCAAGATCCTATCGAGTTGATATTTTGTACATAGATTTGTGTCACCGAACAATTTGTGTCACCGAACAATTTGTGTCACCGAACAATTTGTGTCACCTACAATTTATTGTATCAAAATTTACTTGTGTCACCCAACAATGTATTATATCGAAATTTCACATCGATCGAATGTACCGTAATTAAATTAATGACTTCGTAGTTTATCTCTATATAGCACGCGAAGACGTCTGCTATGGTTGACTTCCACAGGTCAATGGAGTTCGACTCCAGCCCTCGACGTCACAGGTGTCTGTCACGGTCTGTCGCGCGGTGCGTATTTTATTGAGCATGTCTCACGTGTAAGGGATTTATAGTCAAAAACTTTGTTTTTACGGGGTTTTATTTTTCTTATTTATTGATTTTTCACATTATACAATGTTCTCATCATCATTTTTCACATTATACAATGTTCTCATCATCATTTTTCACATTATACAATGTTCTCATCATCATCTTGAATATCCAATCAGTTTCTTTTACAAACCATCTTAACCATATTATTGGTGAAAGCCATCTTTAACCATATTATTGGTGAAAGCCATCTTTAACCATATTATTGGTGAAAGCCATCTTTAACCATATTATTGGTGAAAGCCATCTTTAACCATATTATTGCTGAAAGCCATCTTTAACCATATTATTGGTGAAAGCCATCTTTAACTATATTATTGGTGAAAGCCATCTTTAACCATATTATTGGTGAAAGCCATCTTTAACCATATTATTGGTGAAAGCCATCTTTAACCATATTATTGGTGTAAGCCATCTTTAACTATATTATTGGTGAAAGCCATCTTTAACCATATTATTGGTGAAAGCCATCTTTAACCATATTATTGGTGAAAGCCATCTTTAACCATATTATTGGTGAAAGCCATCTTTAACCATATTATTGGTGAAAGCCATCTTTAACCATATTATTGGTGAAAGCCATCTTTAACCATATTATTGGTGAAAGCCATCTTTAACCATATTATTGGTGAAAGCCATCTTTAACCATATTATTGGTGAAAGCCATCTTTAACCA
>MUZC01000277.1:1649165-1710728 GCA_002072015.1 Radix auricularia | reverse complement strand
CCCCCCCCCCCCACCCTCTTATCACAAGAGTATTCAAAAATGGGAAGACACCAGCAAGAGGTTGGAAAACTGCTTATTGGTATCATATTATTCTTGAGAAAGTAAAAGTTAATTAGGCCTACCATAAAAACTGTCATTTCCATTTTAAAAAGAAAAATAGAAGTGTATTACGGTATTGGTTCTTAATTAAACTTTTTTGAAAAGATCACTTAACAAAAATCTTAAAACACAATCTATCATTTGATTTATAAAGCAAACTATTTTTTTTTAAATTCAAGAACAATAATATAAAATAATTTTTAAAATAAACCTTAACATATTACATACAGGCCAGGAAATGAGTATTTCGGTAATTGAATATTATTTAAAACAAAACAATAATGTTTGAGTGTTAGTGATAGTGTAAGTGTTAGTATGAGTGTTAGTGTGAGTGTTAGTCAGTGGCGGATTTAGCTATAGGGCAGGGGGCGGGTTGGCCCCCCCCGCGCTCCAGTTGGGTCTAAAATGGCGCCCCCCTAAGACGCCCTCATGAACACTAAAAAGCTGTCACTTGAGCAGAAAAAAAAGATTGCTAAACACGAAACTTTTAACCAACACTAAACTGCAATACGACAATATTGGCTTGCTAAATATCATATTTCAAAACTGTAATATCTGGCTTGGTCAGTCAGGAGCGTCGCTAAGTGGAAAAGAATATAGAGGTATTGAAACGAATGATAGACGTGACGTTGATCTTAGCAAAAAAAAAAGGTTTGACATTCTGAGTACACAGAGAAAATTCTAGCTTTAGTGATGGTAGTTGTAGAAATACTGGAAATTTTTGTTAAATCTTAAGTTTATTAGCCAACTATGATTTCATTTGGACAGTCATCTAGAGTTTTAAAAAAAACTGAAACTTATTTAAGTCATGATGTGCAGATTGATTTAATTCAATCATTTGCATCTGAATTATCGGCAGTAATTGATAATGAAGTTAAGTCTTCACATTTCTTTTCTGTAATTTTCCATTAAACCATTGATATATCTAAAATTGATAAGATGTCACTTTAAGTTCAGTTTCAAAATCAGGAAATGTTGTTTAAAGATTTATAGGCTTTTATACCTTGGTAAACAGCAATGCTGCATCCGCATTTGCTGAGAAGATTCTAACGGAAATACACATTACAAAAGCGAAACATCGATATCACAATCTGAGGAGGAAAGGCATACGATGGCGCATCTGTGATGTCTGGAATTAAGAGTGGCCTTCAAACTTTCACACAATGCCATCTATGTTCATTGTTGTGTCCATGTTTTAAATTTGGTCACTATCAAAGCAATGTCTGTAAACAGTGGTGTAGACAGTTGTTTTTTGGCACAGCTGAAAGGTTGTATACATTCTTTAAGTCTAGTTTACGACGTCTACATGCTCTTAAAAACATCATAAATCTCAATATGAATCAACGGTAGATACTCTGAAATGACTTTCTGATACAATATGGGCAAGCCGTAAGCCGTAGGCCGTAAGCATGAAGTTGATGCAGTTGTTGGATCATTCTCTGCTGTTCTAGCCACTCTAGAAGATATAAATTCAAGGGCATCACCATAATATAAAGGAAGTGTCAGAGCAGAAGCAATGGAACTATCTGCTTTAATAACAAAATATACTTTTGTTTTTTCTGATGCTATTTGTTCAAAAGTTGGTTGATATTTTCATGTTATCAAACCACTTGCAGCTCAAGGGTATTGACATTGCAATTGCAAAACGATTGGTCGATGTTGGAAGAAATAAGTTTGTTGAAATGAGAAGCGACCAAGCTTTTTAAAACTCTGAAAGTAGATGTCTAATCATTTATTTACGAAAATTGTTTCAAACTAGATGTTAAAAACAAAATTTAAAGAAACGCAAACAGCAGAAAATAAAAGTATGGCAGGCGAACTTAGCAGAGATGAAAGGGCTGATGATCCAACTAACAGTTTTAAATCTGAAACGCACTTCACTATCTTGGATACAATTCTAAAATAAATAGATGATCGATTTAATGACTTCAAGGGCACAGCTATTTATTTCTATTGTATTGATCCATCACAAATGTTGGAAGAAAATAAAGATCCTCTTCAAAGTTTATGCATAATTTTAAAACACATTAACCTAGAAGAAGCAATCGTTGAATATTATACCATCAAAGATTTGTATGCATCACATATTCACAACGTCCATCACAACGTCCATCACAACGTCCATCACTATCTAGTGAGCTGCAACTTAAAGAGTTTCTACCATTCTTGACTGAAAAATAAATGGCATCAGGTCTCTCTAATTTGTCAATACTCTTTAAAAATTTACTTGAATCTTCCTGTTAGCAATGTTTGAAAATCATCAAAAATTATTTTCGCTCAACAATGACAAACGAACGTCTGTCTGGATTGGCATTAATTTCAAATGAACGTGATCTAGGTGAGAACGTTGAATTTGAATCAACGATAAATCGTTTCGCTTCACGTAGAAAGGAATTTAAATCAGGCTCAGGGCTCTATATAAATTCGCATAAACTAAGTTTCTTTGTTAGATCAATAAATATACTATTGAAATAAATATACGTTACTATTATGAAAACATATCTGATTATATTGTTTCTTCTGTATGACTCGTTTGTTAATTTTGAAAATTTACTAAATTAGTAGGCTCATAATTAATATTGACAAGAGCTGCAGTAATTTCTCGACTAATCCTTAAGAATTTTAAGGATTAAATTATTTTTAACTATTAATCGACCCATCACTTACAAATAATTGGAGGTCAAAAAGTAAAAAAAAAAATTAAAAAACTAAAAATAGCGGCTGATAAATAATAAATTTCCTGAAGATTACACGAACATTTTGGTTTTAAATTATTGACTGACGGGCATATTTAAAATGTTGATAAAGTTCGCCTACTTATCAAACCAAATGAAAAGCGTATTAAACTAATGGCAGTAATGGAGTTTGACTCCAGAAACAGAAATGACGACAGCTCTTCTGATGAATTACTGCATTACAAAATGGAGATGACAGTTCTTGAATCCATTAATCCTGTACAATGGTGGAAAATTAATGAACACCGATATCCGATAATGTCATTCCTTTCCAAGACCGTTTTGAGCATACCAGTTTGAGTTTCCTCAGTTCCATGTGAATGATTGTTCAGCTCGGCTGGTTATATTTTCAACTAGACACGCTTATCACTTGAACCAATTAATGTCAAAACACTTGTCTTTTTGCGTAGTTGGTAAAAAGTAGATATATGTATATGAGACATGCCAGTGTCATTTATATTTTCAACAAGAACTTGAAATGAGTGTTACTTATGACATCATAAATTAAAATTCTTGGCTTTAATCGAAATTAACGATTAATTAATCGTTAATTTTTCAAAAGTTAACAATTAAATTTAAATTAATCGTTAACAGCCCTAGTATTTACCCAATGCTCTGATATTAATAATATTTTGCGGCGCCCCCCCCCCACGCACACAAAGCTAAATCCGCCACTGGTGTTAGTGTGAGTGTTTATGTTAGTGTGAGTGTTAGTGTTAGGCTTATGCAAGCTAAATTAAAATTCCATCTTGTCACCTGTCAAATAATAATAATTGGCATTACAAAATTGTTTCATTTAAAAGCCATTACGTGTTTTCAGTTGCTTTGCTGTTGTTTTTTTAATCATAATTTAATGCCCGTTACAAAATCTGAGCGTGCTAAATAGAGTTTTGACTATCATTGAGCGTACTAGTTAGAGTTTTGACTATCATTGAGCGTGCTAGTTAGAGTTTTGACTATCATTGAGCGTGCTAGTTAGAGTTTTGACTATCATTGAGCGTGCTAAATAGAGTTTTGACTATCATTGAGCGTGCTAGTTAGAGTTTTGACTATCATTGAGCGTGCTAAATAGAGTTTTGACTATCACTGAGCGTGCTAAATAGAGTTTTGGCTATCACTGAGCGTGCTAAATAGAGTTTTGACTATCATTGAGCGTGCTAGTTAGAGTTTTGACTATCACTGAGCGTGCTAAATAGAGTTTTGGCTATCACTGAACGTGGTAAATAGAGTTTTGACTATCACTAAATAGAGTTTTGACTATCATCTGCTCTCATTTCAGACGACCAGCCGCAGATCAACGTTTAGCTCAGATGCGGCCAACACGTCACCGTTCAAGGTACTGTTCTCTGGACCGGTCATCTTCCTGTCACGTTACTTGTTTGGTGGTCAGGACTTCAACCTGCTTCATGGTCATCATGTCCACTCATCTGGGGAGATGGTCGTGGCGTGGTCTGAGCCTTTCAGGTAATGGGGAGGGGGGATGATGGGAGAGGGAGATGGCGGGAGATGGTCGTGGCTTGGTCTGAGCCTTTCAGGTATCTCATTGACAGATCAGAGCTGGTTGTTTGGTTGGGAAGGTTGGGAGATGAGGGGGGAAATAAAATTCAGATTACTATTACATACTGTTCAATGTTTTTTGGGTATTGTTTTAGTTGACATGTTCAGACATTATGAAATATTTTTTAATTCAAAAATGATTTTTGTATTTTGATTTGAGAGTGTGGGGGGGGGGACGGGTAGAGCAAAGAAATAGAAATATGACACAATAATTGATTGAATGTGTTTGACTTTAAAAAGCCTCAGTGCTGCCATGCGAGTCAAGCAAGTTGCCAGATGCTCTTTAAGTGAACTCCTGCTGTCCATAACGGCTGGCAACATTCGAACGTACCTCCAGGTCAGTGGGATCACTCATCCATTCAACATCAGGTGTGCACTACCTGTGGACTTTCAGTCGATGGATGGCGGAGCTATGGATATGGAAAACAAGTTAGTCAGAAATTTTTTCTATATTTTTGTAAGTGTTTTTCTCTTGTTAACCAAGAATTTTTGGTTAAAACCTTTCTTAACTTAACTTCAAAATGCTTTACAAAATCTATAACTGTGTCCAATATATCAGATGGTCATGCAAGTGTTTTTCTCATGTTAACCAAGAATTTTTGGTTAAAAACTTTCTTAACTTCACTTCAAAATGCTTTACAAAATCTATAACTGTGTCCAATATATGAGATGGTCATTCTTTAATCAGTACATTTCTTGGGTTGCATTGTAAATATGTATTGTAATAATTCTACACACTTTTGTCTAACAGCAACCAATTAGTTCACATTTATTTACTTATCTTAAACTGGAGACTTAAAGTTTAACCCCAGGTGGTCATGATGTTTGCCAAAACAAATACTTAAGTAAATGTTTTCTAATGGAAGATAATACTTTCCTTCATTATACACAAGTGGCTTTTTATTTCAGTACTTAACTGTGCCTTAACCCTTATCTTGCTAACACCAAGTTTCTCCAAACCTTAAAAAAAACTTTTTGCCTTCACCCTGTTTACCAACACCACTCTAGCCATCTACACTTTGCCCTCCCACTTGATACACACCCAACAACACACACTTTCCCCCTCACATTTAAATCTAATCCCACTCACTACCACCACCACCCACACACCTAACTCCACTCACTACCACCCACACACCTAACTCCACTCACTACCACCACCACCCACACACCTAACTCCACTCACTACCACCACCACCCACACACCTAATCCCATTCACTACCACCACAACCCACACACCTAAATCCACTCACAACCACCACCACCCACACACCTAACTCCACTCACTACCACCACCACCCACACACCTAACTCCTCTCACTACCACCACCATCCACACACCTACTTCCACTCCCTACCACCACAACCCACACACCTACTTCCACTCACTACCACCACAACCCACACACCTACTTCCACTTACTACCACCACCCACACACCTAACTCCATTCACTACCACCACAACCCACACACCTAACTCCAGTCACTACCACCACCACCCACACACCTAACTCCAAACACTACCACCACCACCCACACACCTAACTCCACTCACTACCACCACCCCCACACACCTAACTCCACTCACTACCACCACCCCCACACACCTAACTCTTCTCACTACCACCACCCACACACCTAACTCTTCTCACTACCACCATCCCCCCACACCTAACTCCACTCACTACCACCACCACCTACACAACTCATGATACAGAAAGATGTTCCATGATTTCTTCTTTTCTTCTTGTCAGGTTTTCTATGGTGATTATCCAGCTTCCCACTAACACTGAAGGGACGATACCACGGCTGTGGGAGACCAAATACAAGATGGCCAAGTTCAAAGCATCTGCTGAAGCGGCCATTGTCAATGGGACTAGATGGCTGTCTTATTGTTTACTTCCAATTTCATTCTTCCAGGAGCTATGGCGAGAGGTCAGTTGTTTTTTGCATCTATTGTGACCACTAAACATGTTAGCATATTTTTTTTTAAAAATCAAGGTTATTCTATGTATAACACCATTACTGGTTTTTAGCCACAATGCTGTTATTTCTGGGATTGTAATAGTTGGCTTTAACCTAAAAGCCCAAGCAATTCAACAACTGGTTTAATTATTGTGGATGCTTTCAAATAACTTGTCAACTGTTAAGGGAGTTAAGAAATGGGTTATATACTTAGAAAAAAGCATGTTTTTAAAATATTAACATTATGCATTTAAGGACTAATTACATTTAAAGTTGCCACTTTTTTCAAATTTAACTGCTTCTCTCATATTTTTTGTGTTGATTGTCAATAAGATTGATATTTTTTTAAATTTTCAAGTTACTTAAAATTTCATCAAAATTGCAAACAAGCAAATTATTAGGTGGCTTCAAATAACTCAAAATTAGGATTTGTAGAACTTGCTTCACATCCTCTCAATGGACTACTAGGTTCTGTATTAGATTTATAACTAGAGTCAAATTACTCAAAGATATTTATAAATATTTGTCTCTGTCTTATTTATTTTTATCCTTTATTTTGATCCATTCTAGATTTACAGCCGCTTTATGTTAATCATTGTAGATTTACAGCCGGTGTACTTTAATCATTCTAGATTTACAGCCGGTGTACTTTAATCATTCTAGATTTACAGCCGGTGTATTTTAATCATTCTAGATTTACAGCCGGTGTATTTTAATCATTCTAGATTTACAGCCGGTGTACTTTAATCATTCTAGATTTACAGCCGGTGTACTTTAATCATTCTAGATTTACAGCCGGTGCACGTTAATGGTGGCAAACATCGCAGGCCCAACAAATATCCTGAAACTTGACTCCCGAGAGGTCAAGTGCATGATGTACTGGGTGCCACCTCTGGATAAAGTTCCTCTCACTGTGTCTTTCATCACGTATGCTGACCAGATCAGAATGGCTGTCATATCAGACCGGTCAGTCATACCCAACCCAGACCTACTGACCAGAGACTTCAACTTTAAGGTAAATGTTGCCTAGTCTTAAAAATTTTTCTGGTCCTCTTTCAACCTGAAATTATTTTTTATACCATTGATATAAATAAAAAAGAAAGCAATATGTGTTGACCTTAACATGAAATGTTAGTCAAAAATTCAATCTATTGAGGTAAAAAAAAATTATTGTAAAGAAATGATCCTGATGGTCATTACTTTTTAAATTAAAAATTCCATTACGTATAAACTATTTTATTTATCATTGTGATACATTTAATTGGTTTAGTAACAATAAAAAACAACTTTTTAGTTGTATCAATTCTTTTATTTGAATATATATTTTTTAAGTTGTTAATTATGGGCTATTGATTAATGAGGAGATTTCTTGGTTTTGAAAACGACATCATAATTTTAAATCTTTTGAATTTTTTATGTTTTTAAATTACAGTTAGAAAATCTGTCAAAACTTCTAGCCCACCGAAGAATACCAGGTGAAAACTCAGCAGCAAACAGACATGAAAATATCCATTTGCTTTCTAGCTTTACACTTGATGACCTAACAGCTGATCAGGTCAGTTCATGCTACCCATTTTTTTTTAAATTTATTTTCCAATCAATTTCTTGTTAATCTGAACCCTCCTCATTGAAATAAGTTTTCATAATACGTAGTAAACTTTTCACAAGACATTTTAACCTCAGATTGGATATGGCAATTTTTTAAATTCACTTTCCATCGCGCAGAGTAGTAAAATTATATAAAAAGTAGTAAAACCTTAGGCTTTATAAAAAGAAACTTTTACAAATGTAACCAATATATAAAATTAAAATGCTACCTCACCCTGGTAAGACCTATACTAGAATATTCATCTTCTGTATGGGATCCATAAACCAAAGAAAATATTGATAAGTTAGAACAAATCCAAAAAAGACCTGCCAGATTCATTACTGGAGAATATTCAAAACTGACAAGAGTAACACCATTAGTTAAATCATTAAACCTTGAAACACTGGAGAATAGAAGAACCAAGAGTAAATTAGTAATTATACATAAGGCAATTAATTCTAATTTAGAAATAATAATAATAATAAAATGATGATTTATATAGCGCTGTATCCCAGCAAGGAGCCAGGCTCACAGCGCTTTACATAGAAACAAAAATACATATATAAATAAAAAGAAACATTCATAGCATATTAACAACACAAAGATAACTTAATACAACCCTCAAATAGACATAAAGATAAAAACACCTTTCTTATTCCATATGCAAGAACAAACATACAAGTTTTCTTTCTTTCCGTCCGGCGTCCGGTATTCGGGCGTGGAAAGGGTTGCCTGAAGAAACCAGGAAATCCAACACTTTATCATCATTTAAAACTCTAGTAAGAATACAGGACTAAACACAAACCATAGAACAGGACTAAACACAAACCATAGAAATACGTAGGACGCAATAATCTTCTGTACAAAAGGAGCGTCTGTAACATATAAGATAAGATAATTATGGAAAGAAATAGATAAAAACTAATTTTTGGGTGGAAACAGAATTTTCATGGGGATTATTTCAAGTGAGACAGTAGGGAACAACTATGTCGATATAATATGATAAAGTTTTTGGATACATTTTTATGAAATGTGTAAGTGCTTTTTTTATTTGAAAGATCTTATTTAAAATGAAATTGATAATATGATACTACTAATATATATCCCAGGATTAGGCTATATAGTTAAATATGTATTATGTATAATAAAATGAATTGATTGTGCCATCAAGGATTGGATGCTTTTGATTGGGTGGGGAAACGAGTTAAAGACCTAATCTTGTTACGCTAGATAATGATAAGAAACATTCAATGGTTCCTGGCAAAAAATAAAAGGCCTTTGCAATTACAAATAAATTACATGGGGGAAAAGAGTTTAACAAAGAAAAGATTTTCTTTTTTGCCTCTAAATACTTTTCAGATATACTTAAACATCTTTATTATTTCATTAAAATTCCTTTGCATGGATCTCCTTATTGAGTACTCAAAATTAAATAATAGATAACCTATTGTAGTTTCTGACTTATCCATTTCATTCAATGCTTATAATGTTTATGTCAATAAATGATCCAACATTTGGTTAGATCCAACTTGAGATGTCTCTTGTCCAACAAGAGTTACATGAAATGAAACTACAGCTTGAGGCTGGACCTAGCAATCACATCAGTCGTAATGACACTGAGCTTATGAACAGAATTGAAGCACTCAAGGAGAGATCTAGGGAGTTGATGATGCACTTAAGGAAAAGAAAAGCTGATGAAAGTGAGGGAGGTGTTATTTTTTCAGAGGAGGTACGTTCAAAATAAGTTTCAGCATGCTGATCAATTTATGAATGATTTGATCAATAATGAATTTAAATCTATGACAGTATAGATTTTTATGGAATTTTTTGTTTTGAAAAAAAAAATTGTTTTTTGTGTTCAAAAATTCATGAAAAGCAATGTAAAAAAACAAAAAACAATGGGGAGTTTTATGTTTTTTAAACTAAAAGATGTAAAGAACATCTTTACGGCTGTAGTCTAGTTAGTGATAATTATTTGATTACCTCAGGCAAATGTTAAATTTATCATCAACTCTCCTCAGGATGACTTAGAGTTTGAAGCAGGAGGACAGGAGAGACACCAGAAACCATTCCGACGTCGTACATTGTCAATGTCCAGTAAAATGTCCACGGCATCAGTCTCATCAACCCACAGGCCCTTATCAACTGCCTCTACTTCCAACCTTCCATCCCCCATTCATACAACTTTACCATCATGGCCAGAGGGAGATTTTGGGGTGAGTTTCAATTTTTTTAATGAAGAACCATCTCAGTGATTTCCTGTCCATAGTAAGAAAAGTTGTTTTTCATTCTCACAGACAAGTGTAGAAAAGCAAGTCTGATAGAATTTGATAGATTAAAAAGTTAGTGCTAAGAGCTTCATAACTTACATTCAATTGATATTCATCTGTGATCAATAAAAGTAGGAAACCTTTCTCTTCTTTTTATCTTATATGTTACAGACGTTCTTTCTGTACGGAAGATTTTTGAAGATAGATTTTAACACAAACTCTTGCATGATTTTAGCATTGTCCTTGAAAACATTACAAGTAATTAAGTAAAATAGTTTGTTTTTTTAAAGAAATTTTCGCTCTTATCCTTATATCAAGCCTTTGATTTTGGTTCATTCTTAGTGTTTATTTTTAATTTTAGTTAGTTTTGCACATATTTTTCAGTCTATGAAATTGTTATGTGAAAATAATATTAGTTCTCTCAAGTTATAAAATACACCACTGAATGTTGATGCTATTTTTTTTCTGCATACTTTTAACACTGTTAATAACAGTTATTTAAATTCCATTTTGTGTCAGTATTTTAGTCGTTTGTTTAATATTAAACTAAATGTTTCATGTTTCAATTTAATTTACAGCCAGATGATCTTGAAGGAACCATGAAAAGCAAGCACATGTATGTCCAGGCACAAAGGGCAGCGGGTAGAATTGGAAAGGATGTTAGTAGTCCAGTATATAATTATTCTGATATAAAGGGACGCTACCACAATCTTGTATTATAGTGAAGGGCAAATGCGTTAACCAAAAAAAAATTTTCTAAAAATTTTGTATGACAAAAATACTGTGAATGTACCTTGTCTCCAATAATAACTCTACATGTTAAATTATATTGCTATTATATACCAAGAAGAGACACTGTGACTTATACATGTGTGATCTCCAAACTAGACACATTTAGTTTTATGCCCACTGCATTAGAATGTGATATTTCACATTTTTACTCATTGCAACTATGAGTTCTTTTAAATTTTGAGGTTCCCTACAGCTTCAAAGGTGTAAGGGCTCATTGATGTCCTAAACTGAAGTTATTTAAGTTCACACATCGGTCTGTGCAATATCTGCTAATTTTTTTTTTCAGAGGATCTGTGATCAATCAGAATCTGTTTTTCAAAATTAAAAAAAACTCATATTGGTGATAAAAGAAAATATTTGCAATAGTTGGCCTTTAATCAAAAGCCGCTATCAAATATCTAATATTGCTGATTGAAGAAGATATTAAAATAGTTGACTTACAATAAAAAAAATGAATATCAATAATCATAATTTCAAATAATACCTTCTCTCCAAAATTAACAACTATAATATTTAAACAACCACCCTCACCAATCACTTAGGACTTGAATCCAAAAGTTGTATAGCTATGTGTCCATTCATAACGATTCATTTTTCCTTTCCCTTTCCTTTAATTATCATTTGTGCCCTAATTTAGTGGTGTTAAAACAACTGTTTTCATTTATCAAATAATAGAGAAAATCATCTTCTGCAATAGATAAGGTACTATTGTTTTAAATGTTTCATTTAGAATTATTAAAATAAAAATTTATCAAAATTTAAGTTAAAATTTAGTATTTTGTATACACTGATAGGCTCAAAGAAGTATTTATTAATATTATTTTTACATTTCCATTTATTCATGGCTTTATGACAATTAAAATTTGTAGATGTCTTTATTTTTTTATTATTATTTTTTGGTTATTGGTGCAATAATGAGTGAACTTAAGTATTTCGTTGTTAAATCTTTTTAAGTAGAAATTTTAAAATTTTACGTAACCATTGGTGTGTACAAATCTTTAAAAAATATTAACAAAGTGTCTTGAGATTGGCTGAAATATTGTTGTTTCAATTGAATGATTGTGAAATCTGTTTTTGTCCCAAATCCAGCCTCTGAACATGTCATGCGTGTTGGTCATTATATAAGTATTAGTGGGTCATAATTTTATAAACTCATATATTGAACAGTGGAAAGTGTAGGCCTACTTCTCATTAGTAAGAACAGTTTAATACAATGTACATAGATAATATATTCTTAGTATTTTTGCCATTTTTACTATTCTTGTGCCAAAATTTCATATTATATAAAGATTTCCCATAATTTGTTTTGACATTTTACTAGGGTTTTATATTTTTAAACACTGTATCCATCAAAAATTGTTTTCACTTCAGAATACTAGATTTAAATAAATAAGGAGGACTTTAGTGAAGTTAAAAATTTAATTTTTTTTAAAACTTGGAAAATCTCAAGAAGATGTATCAGGTTTTTCCTAACTGCACCCATGTTAAAAAAATAATTTCTTTTTTTTTTACCTATTTCATTCTAGCCGTTAATTCCACATTCACCCAGTATAAGATGGCAATTCACAGCCTCTGTTTAACCTTGATATTTATATTATTAGGAACATTTTATTAATTTGAAAAGAGAACTACATAGTGCTATAAAAATATGATTTTTAAGAGCAAGTTATCATTTAGTTCTAATGACCATAGTGAACATTACGTAACAATGTGCAAGGGAATTAATTTTTCTGTTTAAAATTTCCCAAATTTTTACTCAAAGCAAATATTCTTTCTCTTGCATATTTTATATTATGTTTACAGCTACATCTATCTTAAATGACAGACATTAATTGGTTCACATTTAAAACACTTATCGTACTTACGAGATTGTATTGTTTGCTTTAGTTTTTAGTAAACTCAGATAGGATGCAAATACTAGTGCACACAAAAAATGACAGAGAGATTTAGAAACATCATTATTTTTTAAGATTCAATTTGAAGATGGTTTCGCAATCTTTTTGTATTGTAACTCCAATATTTCACAAAGACTAGAATATTTTAAGGATGATAATTTTTCCAAAAACTCAATATAAAAAATTGCTAAGTTTGCATCAGCAGAACAATTGGTGGCAAGTAACATCACTACGAAACAGTAGCTCTGGTAATGTGTGTTTCCAGACAAAATATGCATTCAAGTAATGCTTTTTATCAGTATAAGAATACCAACTATTGCAAACAAACTTCCCCTGGTACATCAATACACACTTTTTTCACCCCAAAATATGTTCATTCTTTAATCTGCCCCCTTTTTTACATTACTGGTTTCATCTAAACTTTATTATTAATTTTTAAAAAGAAAATCTTATGCATCAAATGCACTTGATGCATATTTATAGAATCTTATTGAACTCAGATGTTGGAATTCAATGTGAGTTAATTTGAATGACTGACAGCCTTACTTGTTAAACATCATTAATAATTATACATGAGCACAATGTAGGCAGAGAAGTGTTTGTGTGAGATTTGTGTATGGGAGGGGTTGGGAGCCTCAATTGAAAGTGAACACAAGCACAAAATAATGTTTAGCCTCAGAAACAATTTTTTTAATAAAACTCCAGTAAAAATGCAGAGAAAGATAAATAATAGACATTAGATTTTATCACAATTAGTTTCTCTGGGCAGACAATTGGAGAAGAGAATTTAACACATTCTTGAAATGATTTAACTAAACACTGGCCATGTGAAATTGATAAAGAGGGAGGCAAGGTAGATGGGAAGAAGGAGATGGACAGGGGTAGGAGAGAGAGAACACATGCTCTTTGGCCAGGGAAAAACATCACTGCTGGCATTAGTTGGTCTGGCATGCCTGCCATATTTGGAAGATTAAATAGCCAATCCCTGTTTTGACCTTCATTTTCTTAGTTTAAGGTTTCAGGGGGAGAGAAATACTCTACTTGTGGTGAGAGAAATAATTCAGTTCATTGGCAATCATACCCTTCTCTAAACGTTCATACAAGATTAATTGTTCAAACTTGAGATGTTAAAGACTATTATTTGTATGTGCTTATAGGAGAGGCAGTCTATAAAATGAAGGGTGTGCAACATCGAATGTTGGTATGAAAATATGACTGTAATGTATTGGTGACCTCATACCTAGAGTTATTTATTGTTTTTATCTCAAATAATGTTTCATTTGTTCACAGAGCAATGCATTTTCAAATTTAGTTAATAGATGTTGAATTACTTTTATTTCAAATATAAATAATTGCTCATTAAACCTTAATAATTATTTATTTATTAAAATTTAGTATTATATACCTTTGTTGTATTTCCTATTTAAAATTTAATCAATTTATTTTCCTCAATTTTTAAACATGGCCTTATAAAGGCTTAATACTTATGTTTTAAATTTTGTAGAACTTTTTGAGTGTAGTTTTATTTTTCTTAAAACAGGTTCATTTGTATGATAAAAAAAGTGTTTTAATTTAGCAGCAAATCGCAAGGCATATTCTAAATCCGGTTGAGCTTTTTAAATATAGATTATATTCAATTTTAATGACAGTAATTTTCTCATGAAGCCTTAAGCTTTGAAAAAATTTTAAACTTTTTTATGTTCTAGGTAATTGTATGACCCACATGGACAGGCTAAACTGAAACAAGTCAAACACCATCAGAACAATCTACATGTTTAATATGTTCCAACTTTTTAACAAAGTTCTTACACAAAAACATCAATCCTATGCTTGCTATCAACAAAAATGTCACTCTCATATTTACTCTATCACGTTATGTCCCCTCCCATTAAGTCATACTAAATGTGTGTTAATATAATGCGCACCACGCAACAGTCTAGCATTAGCATTGACGTATCGGGTAAAACCCCATTAATCTATAAGATTTTTGCTGACAACCTTCAGTTCCTCAATTTTTCAAATACAATTTTGCTTCACGTAATCTACAATGCTACTTTTTAAAACATTCTTTTTTTTTTTAATTTTTATATATATTTCCTGAATTGTTGACATAAAATGTGACATTTTAAACAGTGTTTTACATGCTATAGAATAAAATCCTCTAGGCTGTGAATTGTAGATAGAATGTTTGTACAAAAAAAGTTAAACCTTATGTATCTCATATTAAATATTTACCTGTACTTATCTCTTGTATTGTTCCTGTTGATCTTCTACCACTTATTAAAAAATGTCAAGTTTAATTTAAATTTGTGATAATCTATTGTCAAATCTTTTAACAAATTTGCCCAATCGATGGCCTGTTTTTATATATTGAATACTTTTATGAGAGTAATAAGAAAGTACAAATGAAATGCAATTATTATTTTCCTTTTGATGTAAAAACTGTTTAACTCAATTTGTTATCTATGTGAAAAGATGACTTTTAAAGAAGCTTTATAAATATTAACAAATATATTAACATTTAATTTTATCAGAGAATCATATTTATTACTTGTAATCCTGAAACTGAAATAGTTGTATTGCAAAGAAACAAAATTGTTAGTCATTTCATTGTAAGACATGTTATATATTTATTTAATAGTTAAATGAGATTGCAGCTATTATAATGTTAGACCCTATTGGATAATTTTTCATTGAAAACTCTAGTTATTTCTGTAAAAAGTGTTAAGAGTTTGTGCTATTTCCCTATTGGTGTTCCTAGTCCTTCTTGCAGTTCAATCAGTTTAAGTTTTTCATTGTGTGGCAAGTCTGTGGGACGCATGCATGTTAAATTCATAAAAATATTTTGCAACAGAATAAACATTTTTCTATCAAAATTTTGCAAAATGAACAAACATTCAAAATTATTAACCTGTAAAATAATTAGTTAATCCACATTTTTTCAAGAAACCTGGCTATTGATTTTGTAATAAATTACAAAATTTTTTATTTCTTTGTTGTTTTTTTTAAAAAATAACTTTGATAACATACACCCAAAACATTTCATTTTCAAATCAAAAATTGAGGTTCAAAGTTATTTATAACTGTATCCATTCCTGAAGAGGTTTTCAATAGGAGTGTCTATAAAATAATATATTTGAAAAGCGTACCTGTTTGTTGTAAGTAAGACCATTTTAATATCATGTCCACCATTTGCTGTATTTAAGTACTGATTTTTTGCTCACCAAAGAAAATGTAATTATCTATAGAAAAAAAAAACAACTCTTCGGCTATTAACCATTGCATAACAGTACCAGCAATAATGATGAAGGGTGAGTCAGTAGTTTTGTTAGGAAAAAGTTTAAGATACTATTGTAAGACTAAGAGTTGATGATGTTGGAGTGACTGGACTGATGTATTAGGTAACCTAACATTACTTACCCTAGATTGCTTTTACATTTGATTAGTTAGGATTGCCTGAGTGGATGCTTTACTTAACTTTAATTCCTTTGATAGAATATTAAAACCATTGTGATGATAAAATAAATAAATGAGTTTTGATTTGCTTCTATATATACTGTGCAATCTTTCATATATCATAGTGTGCAATCTTTCATATATCATATTGTGCAATCTTTCATATATCAAACTGTGCAATCTTTCATATATCATACTGTGCAATCTTTCATATATCATAGTGTGCAATTTTTCATATATCATAGTGTGCAATCTTTCATATATCATAGTGTGCAATCTTTCATATATCATAGTGTGCAATCTTTCATATATCATAGTGTGCAATCTTTCGTAAATCATAGTGTGCAATCTTTCGTAAATCCTACTGTGCAATCTTTCATATATCATACTGTGCAATCTTTCATTTATCATAGTGTGCA
Source organism: Radix auricularia (assembly GCA_002072015.1). Classification (NCBI taxonomy): domain Eukaryota; kingdom Metazoa; phylum Mollusca; class Gastropoda; family Lymnaeidae; genus Radix; species Radix auricularia. The sequence continues at coordinate 1,693,950 of MUZC01000277.1, read as the reverse complement.
ATCTTTCGTATATCATAGTGTGCAATCTTTCATATATCATAGTGTGCAATCTTTCATATATCATACTGTGCAATCTTTCATATATCATACTGTGCAATCTTTCATATATCATACTGTGCAATCTTTCATATATCATAGTGTGCAATCTTTCGTATATCATACTGTGTAATCTTTCATATATCATAGTGTGCAATCTTTCATATATCATAGTGTGCAATCTTTCATATATCATAGTGTGCAATCTTTCATATATCATACTGTGCAATCTTTCATATATCATAGTGTGCAATCTTTCATATATCATACTGTGCAATCTTTCATATATCATAGTGTGCAATCTTTTGTATATCATACTGTGCAATCTTTCATATATCATACTGTGCAATCTTTCATATATCATACTGTGCAATCTTTAATATGATTTTGACCTTTAACTTTATTATCTACAACAAAAATTATTGAATTGTCATAAAAGTTCCCTCTCTTGATTCTAAGAGTTACTTATCTTTATCCAAGAGTCCCGCACCAACAATATTATTACTGTATGAACATGATATCTTAGAACAGTGCTTCTCAAACTTCTTAGAATGGCAGACCATCAGGGATTTTTCCTTGACTCCAGGGATCTATGCACTGTTTTACCAATACTGATGTCGTTGCTAAAAGTAACTTATTTCATTTGTTTCATTTTATGAGCTTATTGCAAAAATACTGAAATATTCTATAGTGCTATTATTAATGGTTGCAGATGGAAGATTATAATCATATTGGTCTGTCCTTTATTGATAAATTCTGCGGACCAGCGGCAGATGGCCCACAGACCGACACTGGTCCGCGGACCACCACTTTGAGAAGCACTGTCCTAGAAGGTCCACAGAATATATTTTCAAAGAGAGACATAACATCTAATCTTATGGTGGGCTTAAATTTTGCTTTCCTGGAAGGCATTCTACATACGTCTTAACCCAAATCATCAATCTTGATGGCAGGCCCATAAAATATAATGCTTATTTATTTTTGGCACATATATAGCACACACAGTACACCAACCTATGGCTGGGCTCACTACGCTCAACAAACATTTCCAAATACATGTACTTCCAAAACGACATTGCTCTCTTAATCTTCCTAAACATATAGTTCATGATGTAGACATGCCAAGACAATGACTAATATCTGTCATAGGCTGACAGTCATATACTACATGATGTAGACATGCCAAGACAATGACTAATATCTGTCATAGGCTGACAGTCATATACTACATGATGTAGACATGCCAAGACAATGACTAATATCTGTCATAGACTGACCATCATAACAGGTAACTTTGGTCATGTGGGTCACGAGATACAGCGTCGACTTTTGTGACATGAAAATGTCCGTCTTTACTTTTCCTCACCCACATGGCAGGTAGGCCTCTAGGAAACGTCTTGTCATTTAATATTCTTCACACAAGATCAGGGTCAGGTGTGTCCACTAGACAGCCATAAATCACAGAGAGTAGACGATGGCATGTGTCTATCTGCACAGATTGCCTACCTTTGTGTATCAGGTGTGTCCACTAGACTCACTACACAGCCATAAATCACAGACGGCAGATGATGGTATATGTCCATCTGCACAGATTGCCTACCTTTGTGTATCAGGTGTGTCCACTAGACAGTCATAAACCACAGACGGTAGAAGATGGCATGTGTCTATCTGCACAGATTGCCTCCCTTTGTGTATCAGGTGTGTCCACTAGACAGCCATAAATCACAGACGGTAGAAGATGGCATGTGTCTATCTGCACAGATTGCCTACCTTTGTGTATCAGGTGTGTCCACTAGACTCACTAGACAGCCATAAATCACAGACTGTAGATGATGGTATGTGTCTATCTGCACAGATTGCCTACCTTTGTGTATCAGGCGTGTCCACTAGACAGCCATAAATCACAGACGGTAGATGATGGTATGTGTCTATCTGCACAGATTGCCTCCCTTTGTGTTCCCTGGGTGTACGTACTACTGCGATGATCTAATATTAACAAAGATGGCTGACACTGTCCGCAGTTAATGACATGAATGTTTACCACTAAAATCATCCTGAACACCAAGTCATAAGTCTTGAGTTAAGAAAAGCTTAGCTCCATCAAATCAGGAGGCATCCAGGCACAAACAATAATGAGACAATAAGTCTAAAACATTCAGAATATCTTCTGTTGAGGCTGTTTGGGCTCATTAGGCATAGCCTCGTTCTCTTGTAGGCCTATAACACCTCTTGTCCTACAGGTCCTGTAGCATCTCATGTTATACCAGACTCTGAAGACTCTTTTGTCATAAAAGTAAAAGGCTAATAATGAAAACTACTTTTAGATTAACAAATAGATCATTCACTATCTGTGGCGAGAAAGATGTGAATATTGTTTGACAAGTCATCTAGGGGTGTAATATTTAAGCTATCCCCTCTCTGCTTACACGTGCATACTTTAGTGATCTCTCAACAATCAACAAACTAGATGGTGAAAATGTAACAATAATTTATTATACATTATTTACAATAAGCGGAAACTAGTTCCGGTTTGGCCTAAATTCATCATTAGGCTTAAGCCAATTAATATAATGGTTACAGGGTTAATACTCAAATTTAAGGATGTAGTGCCCCGCTCCGTGAGTGGTTGGTTCTGCACGTTCCTTGTTCAGAGTGTAGCCTCAGGTTGTCGCGCCCCGCTCCGTGAACGGTTGGTTCTGCACGTTTCCTGTCCTGTGGGCTGCTTCACCTATGGTTCCAGGTGACCTCGGTGATCACGGAAGTGTGAATAACCGGTTTCTACACGTGTATGGTGTAGGCATCAACCAGTGCTGTTGGCGTCAGCGTTACGTTAGGAGTAAGGCTGGTAAGGATGAGTTGTCCTCCTCTGGTCCTGTCGATCGGTGCAGGGGTAGGGGTCAGATACAAGTTGCGTGGATAGCGGTGAGTCCAGCTCTTGGTCCAGATATGTCGACACTTTGTTGGGCAGGGTTGCTGTCCGGAGTTCGTGTTATTGTGGGACGTGGTGGCCGAGAGGTAGCGCTCTCGACTGTCATACCGATGGTCACGAGTTCGAATCCACACGAAAGTGGGGATTTGTTCTTGGGGCCTGAGGAGTCCCCGAGTCACCCAGCTCCGAATGGGTACCTAACTAGACAATAGTTAGGCGGCTGGGGTAATGCGTGGAACCCCTATAGCCGTGGCCTGTGACCGCTGCATCACTTGCCAACAGATCATCTCTCATGGTCTGTGGACGCAATTATCTTCTGCATAGAAGGAGCGTCTGTATATCTAAGATAAGATCTCCTAGTACAGGCAGGTGCCTAGAAGCCAGACTAAGATAGAAAGAATACGCATTTGGGTAGTTTCTCTACTTGTCTGTCTAATCCACCCTTTCGGCTGCCGAGCCTTTAGAGCAAGGTGCCAAAAGGGGATCAAAATACATTATCATAAAACACGTGGTTATTTAATATATTTCATAACATGAAACTGAAATAATATTTCGTTACCATCTTGTAAGTGGATGGTGGAATAAATACAATAATGTTATTGGTTATACCAATATAATTCGATCCATCTACCTGATGGATCGCGTGTTATCACATTTAGTTATGAAAGGAGAAGTGCAATGTCGCACGTGGCCCGCATGGTGTCATGGGGTCAACATGTTCCAACAATTTCAATCCAACATTGCACGAAGATTAATATTTAAATAATGGTGTGAAATATGCTTATAAATACGAGAGAATCAAGTTAGAGTTCAAACTTACATAGATTCTGGTCAACGCGAAAAATGCCGGCTCTCCCACAACAAGGATGGCTATGGATGTAGTTTGGTGAATTGAATTTACATAAGACATCACACTTTGCAGTCGCTTGAGCGGATCTAAGAGAACGGGCCGTGTCGGTGTGCCAACTTTTATACACGACGTGTAATTTTATGCAGCTCTTCCTGATTGGATGTTGCTTGTTGGCCTCACTATCGGGCAACCTTGACCGGTCATGTGCTCCGCTGCATACCTAATTAGCAACCTTGGTCCGTCAAGTGATCCATCAATAGTGACTTCCCCTTTTGTTTATGTTGTTATTCTCATGCAAATGAAGTGGGCTCACAAATTTCGTCACACTATCAATGCTCATTCTATTTTCATGCATTAATGAAACCCAAAAAATGAACTGTTCAATTTTTATTTCAAACAAATAGGATTAACATTTATTGCCTCACAGAGGTTACTTAAGTTGATAGCATTTACATTTTTTTATACCAAATGCAATATAATAACATGATGCTTCTGTACAAACAGATTTTCAGAATACCAAACTTGACAAAGTACCTTGTAAATAACACTGTCAAAATGGCAAATTCAACAATGCAACAAGATTAGGATATATGAGAAGAAAGCAACCTAATTAGCAGTACTAGGTTATTAGGGATTACAAAAAGTGCACTAATAGAGCCCTTAAAACTATCCAAGAAAACCATTTGAAATAAACAATGATCTCTAATAGAGCCCTTAAAACTATCCAAGAAAACCATTTGAAATAAACAATGATCTCTAATAGAGCCCTTAGAACTATCCAAGAAAACCATTTGAAATAAACAATGATCTCTAATAGAGCCCTTAAAACTATCCAAGAAAACCATTTAAATAAACAATGATCTCTAATAGAGCCCTTAAAACTATCCAAGAAAACCATTTAAAATAAACAAAGTTCTTCGGGGTTTTTAAAAACTGATGCATCGTATCATTTTAAAAATACATTAATAAACAAATAGGTCAGATTTTAAGATTTAGATTTTTTTAAAAATGTTTTTTCTTTTGATGAATGAGTCTAATTGAGAACTGGACAAATGTTAAAATAATATAATATAACTTATAAAAAGCTGTATAACTATGAAAAGCTTTTTGATAAAAGGCTTACTAAAGAATAGTTTATTATCTTGACAAAATAATGCATTTACTTTCAATTAATTTTTTCTTTCTTTAGTTTGATCTTAAAGCTCTGGCAAAATTACATGTTACAAGACTACAGTAATAATTTTAAAAAATGTATGCTGCCTCATTGATGGCACATTTCAGAATCTAACACATGATTGTAGGCTGATAGCTGGTGGTGTTGGTAGAGATTTGGTTTGTTAAAGGAACTAACGTAGACAGAGTGAAAGCATTTATAAAATAAGAACATCATTAAGAATGACAATGAAGGAGATGTATATTTCTCTTGTAATAATGTACATGTAAAATTCTGCATAAAATTGTGCAAGCTGCAAACCAAGAACAGATAATAGAGTATTAGATATTAGGATTCACATGCTATGGTATATCATCAAGTCATTTGTTGAATAAAAGGGAAGTAATTACTAAGGGGAAAACAATACCAGCTTGTTAAATGGTAAAAAGGTCAACCTCCTCATTCATTTGAATTTTTTCTTTTTTCAACTACCCACAATCTAAAATGGTTACTTATTTTATTTTCATCATCATAAATATTGGATAATAATGTCATCTAAGGAAAAACACTGCACAAATCAAGATCGAAAATCATTCATCAAAAACAAATGACAACAAATTTGTGCAAGGAAAGGCAACAAAGCAAATCCATCAAAGCTGTTTTTGAAACAAAGGTTCTCATATTAACTTGAGGGTCACAAGATGTTTACTTTGTATGGCAAAAAAAATCTCATGTTCAGCATTGTGTGTATAAAGTTAGTTAACCTGTCGTTGATGAGGCCATACGCTTAGAACAATTCAGATGCCATATGTACAAACCAAATAGAAACCAAAAAAACCCTGCCATGTATCTCTCTTTTTAAGACTCTCATCATTGAATTTTGCCAGTGCAATACCAAAACACAAGTGAACATTCAGGGGATGCTAATCTAAGAAATCCATGACTTCCTCCAACTCTCTCTGCTTGGCTTGTTTGTGAGCCCACCTGTCCTCCATCACTTCAGCCGCAATTTGCCACTTTTCATGAAATATTTGCTTACTACAAGCTGGACATTTTTTGCCCTCTGGAAAATATCAGAAATAAAAATTACTAGAACTTGATTTTTAAAATCTCTTTCTTTCTTTCCAGAGGAAATTCCCTGTTTTTATCATACACGAAGGCAAAATATAATCAACTGTTTTACCCATGGAATGAGCCAATATAATTAAACTTTCTTTACCCATCAATGGAGCCATTCTATTCATTTGTGTTTAACCCATCAATGGGGTTATTGTAGTAAAACAAGTTTTACCTATCAGAATATTCATTCTCAATTGACCCATTGACTATAAGGAATACCAAAATGTGTTAAACCTAGATTGAACTAATATTTTTATTTTAAAACTTAACAATGTACAAAACTTTATATCTTTATCTATGTCAGAAAATAAAAATCAAATAATCTAAGTCAAACTCCAAGGGACCCGAAAACAAAATCAACTTAAGGAGTTTTCAAGTTGATGATATTGAGAGGGGATGGGGGGAAACAGCAATATAGGATTAAAGGCTTGACAGGAAAGATAGGCGGCGTCTGATGTTTTATATGAAAGGAATCCAACTTGCTTTGATATACCGACACAAGCCCGTGACAAGAGACACCTTGCCTCCCCTCCCCCACTTTATTCCCTCCTCAGTGGGGTGGGGGAAGTAAGATTTTTCTTTATAAAAAGAGTCACAGCATGCCTCGGAAAATTTAACTAAGCGAGGTTGGAAGCCAAAAATCTTTGAGTTAAGGAGATCTAAAATACATTAGTCTAATGGAATTTCGCCGGGACCTAACAATTAATTTGACATAGGGAGGTTTTCAACTTGCGGAAGTTCAACTTAGCAAGGTCCAACTGTATTAATATTACTTCATAAAATACTGCATGAAATTAACTAAAAAATATATTGAATTAAAAAAGATTATAAATATCTTTAAACAGTGACGAACCTGAAAATGGTGGTGTTTTCATGTAACCATTTAAACAAAAGTAGTGGAAGAGATGACCACAGTAAACTTTAACAGTTTTTTGTTTTCCTTTAGTTGCACATTCATTCTGAGGAGGTGAAATTTTTGGAATACATCAGAAGATATAAATAAACACCTGTATAACTAACTGGCACTAGATATAAATGGTACAGCTAGTTCAAAAAACTCTCTTTCATTTGCTTTCTTTCTGTTGGGGTCTTTGGGCATTACCTGCTTTTTTATCATAACTTCCCATTATCATTTAGATGTTGCAAGAGAAGTGACAAACAAAAGCAGGGAAATTTCTTAAATTATCAAACACATTTAATGGATAATGTCAATTAATGTCTGTGACAGAAAGTTTTTGTTTAAAAATCATTAAAACTCAATGGGCACCAGTTACTTGAATGCATACAGTTGTTAAGTGTACTGAGGGTGCTGTCAAGCTAGGAGGAGCTACAGAACAACAAGACTTTTTATGGGAGGAGCTACAGAACAACAAGACTTTTCATGGGAGGAGCTACAGAACAACAAGACTTTTCATGGGAGGAGCTACAGAACAACAAGACTTTTCATGGGAGGAGCTAAAGAACAACAAGACTTTTTATGGGAAGAGCTACTGACAATAGTTATAAATATTAACATGAAACTGCAGGTATGAATTGTAGGTATAAAAAAATTAAATTTAGGCAATTTAATGTATAAAAATAACCATATATGAGTTATTAAACAAGTTTTTTTATCAAATTATTCTTTTTAAAGAACCCAGTGCTCTAGAAAGTAATAATTAAATACATGACAACACCTCTTGGGCATGTGACAAAACAATTTCTTCTGAATCAAATAATTAATTTTTATTATTACAAACAAATTTTTTAAAAACGACTTTGATGTGAAGATAAAGGGCATTGAATATTTTACCTTTGATGTAAGGATGAAGGGCATTGAATAGTTTACCTTTGAAGTGAAGATGAAGGGCATTGAATAGTTAACCTTTGAAATTGAAGATGAAGGGCATTGAATAGCTTACCTTTGATGTGAAGAAGGGCATTGAATAGATTACCTTTGATGTGAAAAAGGGCATTGAATGGCTTAACTTTGATGTGAAGTTGAGGGGCATTGAATAGCTTACCCCTTTACTGGGCATAGCGGCCAAAAGTGTCTTATCCCCTAAATGGGCAAAACAGCCAAAAACGGCCGGTACTACCAGCAGTCAAAATCTCACTTTTTTTTTTTTAAATCACGAGACTTCCGGTAAATGATTTCCTGTTTCTTCTGTTGTGGATGGATTTCACTACATTTCCACACGTGATCTCTTTGTTGTGTGAACTTGAGATTGAGAAAAATGTTCTTTGAGTTGGATGAAAAGATCAATAGTGACATTAATGTTGGTATAGTGCAAACATCCAGTCTTTCAGTTAGACTGGAAATTTTTGCTTGTATATAGTGTCAGTAGTGCTTGTTTGGACTTCTTAAAAAACGATATTGGAAATTCTTTTTTTGAGAGGATATGGATAAAAAAACTAGACCTAACAAGGATAAAAAGGTAAATAATCAAAATTGAATTCATTTTTGTTTATTGTGCATTTTATTTCATTTAAATATTTGCATTAATTCCTAAATTATGGTGTTTTTACAGATGTACCCCTATATATCTCTAAATTGTAAAAAAAATCTTGCCCGTTTGGAGGATGAAAATCCGTAAAACTCTGCCCAGTAAAGGGTTACCTTTGATGTGAGGATGAAGGGCATTGAATAGATTACCTTTGATGTGAAGATGAAGGGCATTGAATAGTTTACCTTTGATGTGAAGATGAAGGGCATTGAATAGATTACCTTTGATGTGAAGATGAAGGGCATTGAATAACTTACCTTTGATGTGAAGATGAAGGGCATTGAATAGATTACCTTTCATGTGAAGATGAAGGGCATTGAATAGCTTACCTTTGATGTGAATATGAAGGGCATTGAATAACTTACCTTTGATGTGAAGATGAAGGGCATTGAATAGATTACCTTTGATTTGAAGATGAAGGGCATTGAATAGATTACCTTTGATGTGAAGATGAAGGGCATTGAATAGTTTACATTTGATGTGAAGATGAAGGGCATTGAATAGTTTATCTTTGATGTGAGGATGAAGGGCATTGAATAGATTACATTTGATGTGAAGATGAAGGGCATTGAATAGTTTATCTTTGATGTGAAGATGAAGGGCATTGAATAACTTACCTTTGATGTGAAGATGAAGGGCATTGAATAGATTACCTTTCATGTGAAGATGAATGGCATTGAATAGCTTACCTTTGATGTGAATATGAAGGGCATTGAATAGATTACCTTTGATGTGAAGATGAAGGGCATTGAATAGATTACCTTTGATGTGAGGATGAAGGGCATTGAATAGATTACCTTTGATGTGAAGATGAAGGGCATTGAAAAGTTTACCTTTGATGTGAAGATGAAGGGCATTGAATAGATTACCTTTGATGTGAAGATGAAGGGCATTGAATAGATTACCTTTGATGTGAAGATGAAGGGCATTGAATAGCTTACTTGTGAGGATGAAGGGCATTGAATAGCTTACCTTTGGATCAATAGGTAACACTCTTTCAAGACACAAGGGGCATTTTTCCAGAGGGTAAGTTTGAACACAGTTGATGATATATTGACAGACGGGTAACAGCGACGGCTTGGGTATGAAAGGTGGGTCTCTGGAAATAAAGTCATGAAGAGAATCAATATAAGTCAACTAGAAATGAAGTCATGAAAGACAATCAAAAATAAGTCAACTAGAAATGAAGTCATGAAGAGAATCAAAATAAGTCAACAAGATATGAAGTCATGAAAGACAATCAAAAATAAGTCAACTAGAAATGAAGTCATGAAGAAAATCAAAATAAGTCAACTAGAAATGAAGTCATGAAAGACAATCAAAAATAAGTCAAACAGAAATGAAGTCATGACAGACAATAAAAAATAAGTCAACTAGAAATGAAGTCATGAAGACAATCAAAAATAAATCAACTATTTATTTTGAGATAGTTCAAGGACTGCTGATGTTCACTTGAACTGAGACCAATCTAATTTTAAGGCTTTTCTTTTACTTATATAAATTCACAATTGAGTTGTTTTTTTAAACAGCTATTTTTCAAAATACAAATTTATTCATAAAGAGTTCCTTGATCCCAGTTAGCGTTCAGTCTCTTTGACGTTCTTTATCTGTTTTTTTCTTTGACGTTCTTTATCAGTTTTTTTCTTTGACTTTCTTTATCTGTTTTTTTCTTTGACCTTCTTTATCTGTTTTTTTCTTTGACTTTCTTTATCTGTTTTTTTCTTTGACGTTCTTTATCTGTTTTTTTCTTTGACTTTCTTTATCTGTTTTTTTCTTTGATGTTCTTTATCTGTTTTTTTCTTTGACGTTCTTTATCTGTTTTTTTCTTTGACTTTCTTTATCTGTTTTTTTCTTTGACTTTCTTTATCTGTTTTTTTCTTTGACTTTCTTTATCTGTTTTTTCTTTCACTTTCTTTATCTGTTTTTTCTTTGACTTTCTTTATCTGTTTTTTTTTCTTTGACTTTCTTTATCTGTTTTTTTTTCTTTGACTTTCTTTATCTGTTTTTTTCTCCATTAGCATTCAGTCTCTTTGACTTTTTTAATATGTTTTTTTCTCCATTGCTCCTCTAAGTTTCCAGAAATTGTCATTGTCCACCAAAGATGTTAGTAATCTGTATACTTGGGCGGTTCCTCATCAACATTACTGAGATCCCGGTGCCCTGTGTACTTGGGCGGTTCCTCATCAACATTACTGAGATCCCGGTGCCCTGTGTACTTGGGGGGTTCCTCATCATCATTACTGAGATCCTGGTGCCCTGTGTACTTCGGCGGTTCCTCATCATCATTACTGAGATCCCAATGCCCTGTGTACTTGGGGGGTTCCTCATCACCATTACTGAGATCCCGGTGCCCTGTGTACTTGGGGGGTTCCTCATCATCATTACTGAGATCCTGGAGCCCTGTGTACTTGGGGGGTTCCTCATCATCATTACTGAGATCCCGGTGCCCTGTGTACTTGGGGGGTTCCTCATCATTACTGAGATCCCGGTGCCCTGTTTACTTGGGGGGTTCCTCATCACCATTACTGAGATCCCGGTGCCCTGTATACTTGGGGGGTTCGTCATCACCATTACTGAGATCCTGATGCCCTGTGTACTTGGGGGGTTCCTCATCACCATTACTGAGATCCCTTTGCCCTGCGTGCAATTAAGCTCCAGTGGATTCTGAAAATCTCACAAACACAGATGTCACATACATGCAGCTGTCACATACATGCAGCCATCACATACACATACATACAGCTGTCACATACACACAGCCATCACATACACATACAGCAGCTGTCATATACACATACAGCAGCTGTCACATACACATACAGCAGCTGTCACATACATGAAGCTGTCACATACACATATAGCAGCTGTTATACATGCAGCTGTCACATACACATACAGAAGCTGTCACATACATGCAGCTGTCACATACATGCAGCTGTCACATACACATACAGCAGCTGTCACATACATGCAGCTGTCACATACACATACAGCAGCTGTCACATACACATACATGCAGCTGTCACATACACATACAGCAGCTGTCACATATACATACAGCAGCTGTCACATACATGCAGCTGTCACATACATGCAGCTGTCACATACATTCAGCCATCACATACACATACAGAGGGTTGTGCTCACACTTACTTTTTCTATGGTTATTCTTGAGGTTTTCATCATATTTCTTATTGGTCTACTTAAGTTAAATGACAATCAAACATCTCTTTAAAAGATAAACATAGCTCTTACATACAGAGCTGACCTGGTTTGTCGTGGGCCTCAAGGCTCTGTTTTGGGTCCTGTACTTTTCATGCTGTATACAAGGCCACTACTTCTACTGCTCGAAAAGCATTCAGTTAAAAGCCAATCATTTGCAGATGATACCCAACTTTAGACTCACACTGATCCCTCTGATATTGACTTCACTGTCCAATTGATGCAGGAGTGCATTGGTGAGGTAAAGTCTTTAACGACTTTAATCAAGCTCAAACTAAATGATAATAAGACAGAAGCACTCCTATTCTGTAACAATAAATCACGCAGTAATTTGACTCTTCAGAATTCTGGTGGCTAGTTCTGATATACTGTTCACAACATCGACTAGGAATCTTGGCTACATTATTTCTGATAACATGTCTACCAACAACTTCCTCAATCACATCTGTCACTCTGCCTACACTGCCATTCGTCAGATCAGTTCAATCCGTCATTACTTAACGGATAGTGCAACAAAAACTCTAGTCTGTGCTCTTGTTCTAGCTCGTATTGATTACTGCAATTCTCTTCTGTCAGGTGCGCCAAAACAATGCATTGAAAAACTACAGAGAGTTCAAAATTCAGCTGCCAGATTAGTTCTAAAGACAAAAAAAAAATGACCATGTTACTCCGCTACTTTACTCACTTCATTGGCTACCCATACAAGCCCGCATTGATTACAAACTGGCCGTTCTGTGTCACAACTTCTTTTCTGACTCATGCCCTTCCTATCTTACTGAACTTTGGTCAGTCTACTCACCAAGTCATCAGCTACGCTCTTCTGCAGGTACACGCATTCTGTGTTCCTATGCTTTAAGGGGGCATGAACACACTGTCTTGCTATATGAGTGACCTGACCTTGAACAATTTCACTTACTTTGGGTTATGCTTTAAGGGGGCATGAACACACTGTCTTGCTATATGAGTGGCCTGACCTTGAACAATATCACTTACTTTGGGTTATGCTTTAAGGGGGCATGAACACACTGTCTTGCTATCTCAGTGGCCTGACCTTGAAAATTCACACACAGAAACTCAGGGAAATTGTGATCATTAATTTGAACACTGAAAACAAAAGAAGAAAGATAGTTATATAACTTTTAGTGAAGCAAAATAAAATGTTCTTAGATAATTGTTACATAATTATAATGTGGGGATTTTCTTGTTAAAAAAATGAGATTGTGAAAATGGGGCTGCAATATTGGCTAAATATTGAAAATGTTTCATAATGTTTAATGGGACAAATTATCAAAAATAATATGTTTTTTGTCTACTATAAACAAGGGAATAATGGCCCATAAAAGGATATTGCATGTTAAGCAGTTTTAATACTTATTATTATAAAATTAGAATGGGTTCATACCAATTGCAATATTTTTCAAAAACACGGATTTGAATCCAAAAATATTGTATTCCATCAATGGTAATAAATGAAAGAAAATGTTTTCTGATGAAGGACTTTTCTTACACTGTAAGCCCCTCAACCCAACTTGTGTGATTGGATGTGTTTCATATCTTACCCAACTTGTGTGATTGGATGTGTTTCATATCTTACCCAACTTGTGTGATTGGATATCTTACCCAACTTGTGTGATTGGATATCTTACCCAACTTGTGTGATTGGATATGTTTCATATCTTACCCAACTTGTGTGATTGGATATGTTTCATATCTTACCCCACTTGTGTGATTGGATGTGTTTCATATCTTACCCAACTTGTGTGATTGGATGTCTTACCCAACTTGTGTGATTGGATATCTTACCCCACTTGTGTGATTGGATATGTTTCATATCTTACCCAACTTGTGTGATTGGATATGTTTCATATCTTACCCAACTTGTGTGATTGGATATGTTTCAGGTACAGACAATGTCAGATGCATGAAGTAGAGCTCCCGGGTGACCTTGACAACTATTTGAGATGACTTTTGTTTGAGCTTGACCTCATCACCCTCCCCTGTCAGCAGTTTCTTTAGTAAACTAATCTCCTCAGAACACACACACAAAGGGTTCTCTTCAAGAAATGTCTTGACAAACTTTATGATGTGCATGGTCTACAAAAGTTTCAAGGCAAAAATTATTTGATACTTTTAATTATCTGTTATCTTACTATCCATCTCAGTCCTACCCAAAAGGCAGGACACAACACTGAATACCTTGTTATAGAAAATTTTGTGGATGGAAGTTTCTTAAAAAATAAACACTAAAGAGAAAGTAAAAAGTTAATAGTAAAATGAAAAGACTTCAAAGGATTTATTTTTTAAGAGGAAAAGACTAGGCAATTAGAATGAAAGGAGCTCTCAAAAAGGAGATGTGTAGAGCTAAAAAAAATTTAGGAACTAATATAGACTAACAAAATACCACAATTATTTTTTTTTTTAAAGTTTGGTACTTACAAAATATCTAGATATACCATCCGTAAGTTAATTGCTTTTCACAACAAAAAAAAGCCTAAATGTCTTAATTGATCTTTAAAATGATAAGATTATGTTCATTTCTAACATTAAAAAACTTGGGTTAACATTGATGGTCTTTCACCTGTGGTCTTCCTGTTAACTTTTTGGCCTCAGCATCACAAACTTTTGACAAGCGATCTAAGAATGTATCTGCCAATGTCTTTGATCTGAGTTCTGTCACAACAGGAACCGTGGGGTAATGTGGCTGAAACATGCATGACACTGTCAATTTTTTGTACTCAGTTTTTCTGAGGAGAAAACAAAGATCAGGATTTCTCTTTGATTTTGTAATTAGAGTTGACTGGTAATTTCCAAATAAATGGCAATTATAAAATGGGATTATAATGGACAAAAAAACATGAGATCTGATTTCAGTTATAGGAAAAAACCATGTTGTTGATATTTCATTGTAAATATAATGTCAAATAGTGCAAACAAAAATTGTCAGCAATAAATTTGAATAAATCAATGCAGCTTTTGCATTTCTATTAAAATATATATTTTAATTATTCTCTGAAGAAAATATACAGTCAAGTTTTTCCCAACATTTATTTCAATTTTTATTTAAATAGGATTTTTAAAATCCTTTTTTTTTTTTTAAAACAAAAACAAAAAACCATGATATTCAGATGGTAAGTTTTGACACTTTGAAATAAATGTATCTATTTGAAGTTGCCACTTACTTGATTTCTGCTCTGACCAGGGAAGGAACGGCTGCTACCAATCTGACATCTTCTAAAATAGGAGTTTCTTTTTTAACAATTACTAGCTCTGCTCTAATTGTGTCATTAGTCTCATTTGTGCCAGAGGTCATTGCTATATTTTATAAAAGGTCATTTTTCAGATTGGTTACATCACTTGACCTAGAAATTATTAAAAAATGCATTGTAAAACTCTGACATTGCAATTTTCTCAATACAGGTGATTACTACTATAACTATAACTCAATCTCAAATAACTTCTAATCTACTTGGGGGTTCCCTAAATAAATTTGATGGTCTTAACCTAGAAGCTTCAAAGAAAATAACAGTTAAAAGAGTTACTTTTTCTTTTTTCTATCACTAGAGCTATAGCTTAACTATAACTTCACGCAGATGAATAATCATATAGGCCAAGGATATATACACATGAGAGTACATAAATTCAAAATTAAATGTATTTGCATGTGTCTTGAAGCCACCACATATCAGCAGCAAGACAGCGTAGTATGGACCACCTGAGCTTCCGCTCTTAATTTTCAACCAAGGGAGCTTTTAGACTTTAGGATTCTACAGGGGACAGTAGATTGTTAAACAAGTAAAGTAAAAATCAAAAGAAAAGGTAAAGTAATTTCACTGTCAGATAATGTGGATGTTATGGTTTGAGAATCACTGGTCTTAAATGTTGTGAGCTCTAATGAGGTAGTGACTTAAGAGCTCACTTGTAAATAATAGGGGGAGTTTTTGTCGCATGAATTCATGAAGGGCAGGCTACATATAGTGGGGCGTGGGGTAACACAAGAGAGCTGATCAGAATATAAAGTGAGAGGACGGACGTGATCATGAAGGACACTCAACGCTGTGAAAGTTATTAGAAAGTTGTAAACAGTACTTTCATGGATATGTCAAAATGATGTGACTAAACTTGTTTGAAATGAATCAAGTGTTATTGAATACTTCCAACGTCCGGTGTTATACCTCGCGTTTACATTAACCAGCCGAGACTCAGAGTTGACAACACGGGTTGATATCTGTGGCGGAGGGCAGACCTAGATCTCCCTAGACATTGAATCCGCCAAAAATAACCCTATCAACTATCTAATTAACTTAGATTAAAGTTATGTCATAATTTATGATGACTACAACTAATTAGGGCTGCGGAAATTAACGATTAATTTCTCAAATAATCGTTAAATTTTGTATCCATTAACTGTCTATTAAAATAATTTTAATCCATAAAAATTCAATTAAAATTTAAGAAAATATTTATAATATTTTTTACCAAATTATTTTAAAAAATAATTAAGAAACAATATAATAGCCCAAATCACAGAATCTGTTTTGCTGAGGAACCTAGTACAACAGTCCATGGCAGTTAAATAAAGTTCAAAATATTTTTTTTCCGATGTCAATGAGAAAGTGGAAATAGCTCAATAAAACAACAAAAAATGTCAGTTTTTTGTTACTTCCCATGAGATTTTGGCTTTAATCGAAACTAACAATTAATTAATGAAATTAATAGTTAATTTTTCAAAAGTTAACAATTAAATTTAAATTTAATCCTTACCAACCCACACTACTAATATTTATTAAATAATAACTAATAGGTCCAACTAATAAGTATAATTTAAGTCTTAGTCTCTTTAGACTTATACTTTTATACTGTAGACTATAACTTATAACTAAGTTAACTAACTATACAGCACATACATTCTACATCCTTTATATATATATATAATAGGGCTGTTATCGATTAAAATAAATTTAATCGTTAACTTTTCAAAAATTACCGATCAATTCATCGATAATTTTGTTGAAGCTTAAAATAAAGATTATGACGTCATTAAACTTAAAATTTCAAGGGAAGTAATAAATTGATTTTTTTAAATTGAGTTACTTTTAGGACCAATCAATATAAATAAGTTCAATAACGTATTAAAGTTTAGGCACTTGGATGAAAATTTCAAATTAATTTTAAAATATAAAAGTAATACAGCTATATAGAATTTGTTTGACGATAAACAAAACATAAAGATCATCTTTTTATGCCAAGTGGTTCAAAAGTCATGATTTTTTTCTAAGACCTCATAATCACTTTTTTCACTATGTTGTCTTCTTTCACATTTTGTGACCTTTTATGACATTTTTAAAAAAGCCCATAGCAATGTATATAATTTAATTTTAAAACTATAATATTGTAGGAGATAAATTTAAATATAAAAAGTTCAATATAATGAATTTAATTTCTGTTATTGTTAATTAATTTAAAACAATGTGTTTTTATATCATTGTCCTTATAAAACAGGTTACTTAAAGTTTTCACGTTTGTCATGTTTCCTTTAGATGGAGAAGTTTGTAAGAAAACAACAAGGTATTATTAATTATTAATAATTAATTATTTATTAATAAATCGAACAAAAAATTGAAACATTTTCTTTAATTTTAATTGCTATTTTATCTTATTATTATTTTTTCGATTAAAATTATTTTAATCGATAAAAGTTTTTACCGATTAATCGAGAAATTAATCGGTAATTTCCGCAGCCCTAATATATAAATATATATAGTAAAGTGGGTAGTGCAGTGTCTTTAGTTTCTAATAATATACTTTTAATTTATTTATATAGTAGTAGGTAGAAGGCACCAGACGAAATATCTTACATGTGGAAGAAAATCAGCAGACTTGAGCCTGTGCTCTTTCTGGATCTTCCCAGAAAACCCCCTCAGCTATCCCATCCCTCCCCTAAAGGGAACTAACAGCCGAGAAACCACCCCGGAACGGTCAAATCTGAAGTGGCCACCTGGGCACCCAGGACATGATCAAAGATGCCTCCCACTAAAAGTGACCTCAAAAAGAGGGGTGGAATTTTCCCTAATTCAACTCGCTACAACTTCGGCACCACCCCGTCAAAGCATACTAGTCTCTATGGTTAGGACTGCCGCAAAGCGTGGGATCATCAAAGACCTACCTATGGTTTTTTAACAAAATGGGGGTGAGACTGCAATCAGGCTTATAAATTAGTAAATGGAAAACATGTAAACAAGGTATGAGTTAGACAGACAGGACGTAACAAAATAGCGAACGTTTCAGCAAAGAGCCTTCCTAAATTAACAAACATTACACAAATAAAACAAATATAAAGTAATGAAAAAAAAACTTAGCTGCGGTGAAATCCAAAGAGTGAACGAAAGCAATGGTTAGTTGGTTACTATGGCTTTTGTAAGGTAAAATGATTTTTACTAATAATTAGGGCTCTTATTGATTAATTTAAATTAAATCGTTAACTTTTGAATAGGGCTTTATCGATTAATTTTAATTTAATTGTTAACTTTTGAAAAATTATCAATTAATTATCGATAATTTTTATGAAAACTTTAAAAAAAGATGTCTAACATCATTAAGCTAAAAATTTCAAGTGGGGTAACAAAAACTGGCCATAACTTTAGTACATAATAAGTAAAAATATAATATAGTTAGAAGATATATTTAAATATAAGTACATGTATTTCAATATAATGTCAATGAATTTTAAATTTTGTTATTGTTAGTTAAATTTTTGAAAATTTTTAATTTTTTTATATCATTTTCCTTATAAAACTTCCTATTTTAAAATTTACACGTAAAATAAAAAACATACTATTATTTTAATTGTTAATAATTATTTATTTATAAATAATATGAAGAAAATTTTCTAAAACATTTTCTTTAATTTTAATTGCTATTTTATCAATTAAAATAATTGTAATTGATTAAAAAATTTTAACGATTAATCGATAAATTTATCATTAATTTCCGCACCCCTACTTTTGAAAAAGTACCGAATAATTAATCAATAATTTTGATTAAACATTACAATAAAGATATATGACGTTATTAAACTGAAAATTTCAAACGAAGAAATAAAAACAGGCCATTGACATTTTTGTATTATTGAGTTATTTCCCCGGTCTTAAAGCAATTAAAAAATGGCAAAATTCTTAACTAAAAAAATTTTTTTTAAAAACATAACTAACCACAAAAAGGAAATCAAAGTTACCCATACAACGGAAAAAAACTACATATTAAAAATGGAAAATATTGCTAGGTCTCATTTCTCAAGTGTCATGTCAAGGCATGTTACATAAAGGTCTAATGAGTTGTAAAAAAATTATATTTGAAAACTTATTGCATTTATTTAAAATCTAGATTGAGCCATTAAATGTCGTAACGCTAGCAACATCCGGTCGGGTTGTCTGCTGTTACGACAGTCGTAAAAATGTGATAAGTCAGGTGCTTACTTACAGTTACGACTAAAGCTGTATTTAATTATCTTACCTTATCTTATATGTTACAGACGCTCCTTCTGTACAGAAGATTATTGCGTCCTACATATTTCTATGGTTTGTGTTTAGTCCTGTATTCTTACTAGAGTAATTATGCTAATACTACTAATTTTTTTCTTTTGATTTGCGAGTTGACACTCAGTTGGCATCACCAACGAAAAAGGTGAGGCATGAGTTTAAAAAATGACTATAAATACTATAAACCATCACTGTTACTTAATTGTTTGGAAGATATTTTTGAAAAATTCTCTGAATTGAAGGCATCGCGAAAAAGTGCTGAACGCAAGCGGGGGAAGCGGGATTTGAAGCCATTGTCAGACGAAGGAGGCATAGCGCATCATGCGCCGCAGACTTGCTGGTCATAAATAGTGTAAAGAAAGGGGGGGGGGGCTGAGAAAACGGACACAAACAGCAGCACGAAGTAATGGAGAAAAAAAGGCGAGTAAACGAGGAGTCCTGTGCGGTTGTTATTACCTGCCCCCCTCAATAGTATTAGTAATAGAGTGAAAATGAGGTAGAAGGATGAATGGAATAGTTTCATGTGACAAGTCTGCACACGGCACAATTTTATTAATCCATACAAAACGAACTATTTTACATTCTTGCGATTGTGCGCGAATCGTTGCTTGAGGATTTTCATTTACAGCTTTAGGCTTTACGGCATACTAAATTTTAATGCATCGGATTCACTTACACAAGTATACTATAGTATAGCAAAATCGGCTGATATATTTATAATTGGTAGACCAATATTAGATCTATTAAAATAAATTATTTAAATAAATTTAGATTTTAGAATTAATACACACAAATAATGTCGTATTATAATATATATTTGTATACAATATAAAGATGAGTTTGTTAAGATTTAATTCTTTCCAGGTGTCTACTGCAAAGAGTGACTGGCTAAAACCTATATCTCCGACCGGAGCGTCGCGTCTCTTCCCGTTGTTATGAAGGATAGTTGTTATTTTAATTTTAGGGTTTGGGTTAGGTATAGCTTTAGAATTTTCGGAAAATTCACGGGGCTTGCACTTTTTTCCGGGCCGGTGACGTGCCATAGCAACGAGATGGCCGCCGATAAGGTCGGCCCGGTCGGAGATATAGGTTTTAACCGAGTGACTAAAACTAGTTGTAGCAGAAGTTGCGTATGTCGTAGCACTAGTTTCTTGACTAGCGCTATGACATGTCGTAACGCTAGCAACATCCGACCGGGTCGTCTGCTGTTACGACAATCTTGTTGTAATGCTAGCAACATCCCACCGGATCGTCTGCTGTTACGACATGTCGTAGTCGTAGCACTAGTTTCCTGACTAGCGCTACGACATGTCGTAACGCTGGCAACATCCGACCGGGTTGTCTGCTGCTAGGACAAAATTGTCGTAGTGCTAACCACATCCGTAGACTTTTAAGTTAAAATTTTAAGGGGCAAACAAAATAGACCCAAAAAATGTATAACTCCAACGAAATGGGGCTTACCCGAAATTGCAACGATAATTTACCTAGCCTAATATTTAATTTTATATATTTACAATTGTAACACAAAAAAATAATTTAAATACATATAAACAATGCTGCAATGTTCAGGCTCAACCATTACATTTTCTTTTCAAGTTTGAGATCTCACTTTTTACCGAGATAAAGACATACTTCCGAGATATAGTATTTCAGATGTTAAATTTGGTTGCTAGGCAATTTTATGACCAGCAAAAAGGATTTAGTAAGATAGATAGCTTTTACATAAGCCTAATTTTACAAGCATTTCTTGCCATTCATAATAATAATACATTTTAAAATATTAATAATAATAATAAGTTATAAAATGCTAAATACTATATACGAAATACTATATTGACTCAAGTATAGAGTTGACTTTGTAAATAAAGTGTAAGGGTTACATAGTTAATGTTCAGTAGGCCTATGTCTGCTGCATGAAAATCTAAGGGGCATGGCCTATGTCTGCTGCATGACAATCTAAGGGGCAAGGCTCTTTTTACATAAATAAAAAAAATGAAAACAGTGTATTTCAATATTATTCCTTTGGCTCAAGAAAAAAGCTCTCAGAAACACCCATTCCATTTTATAATCTAAGCGTGAAATTAGCTGAAGACGAATAGGATGATGTTTGACCCAGATATGTTTATGTGAATATTTAAGCCCAGTGGAGGGTGGAAAGTATGGTTTATTAGTTTAAAAGACATTTTCTTTTCACGTGAATAATAACATAAAAACAATGTTATTATTTTTCTTTTTTTTTCTGAGAGATTGATTTTCAAATAATTTATTTTAAATGACTTCCCAATCTTTTCTTCTAGTATAGTAACAAAGCAATAAATTGGCAAATTCTTGTTCCATTAAAATAATGGATTGTTTTTCTTTATATTTGAGCCTTTTTTTCATTGTAGCTTTTTTAGCTTATAAAATGACATGTTTTGTAATTAATGCCTTAATATGTAACATATTATATAATATGTAGGCATTCAATTTAAATCATAATAGTTTGTTTTGTTTTTTAAACAACAACTTTATTTTCAAGCAAGTGTAAAAAAAAAAAAAAAAAAAAAAAAAAAAAAGAAAACTGTCATTTAGTGAACCACATGATCTGCCTTTGAAATCAGTCTGTAAACAAAAGACAAAACTTTATCCTCGTATAATATTGCTCAAAAAAAATCAAGCTGCTATGTCACAATTGACAATGTCAGTTGCTGTGTATGTCTCGCCAGAACAAGCACTTTCTGCAGCTAGAACCTATAATACCCGCGATATGTCTTTACACTAAAATACTAAAACCTGCACACCTTAAAGAACAGTACAGTTTATACCCGAAGCGTGTTCCACCCAACCGCATTCTTCTAGAAATCTATTTTTAATGAATGTTTTAGCTTTCGTTAGCTCATAAATAACTTTTCTAAGGCTTACTTTTTTCATGGGGAAAGCTCTCCAAAACATTATTGTGATAAAATGATACTGTGTATTTGATAATAAACCAAATAATATTACATAAATGAACTTAAAATATTCACTTAAAACAGTGACTATGGTTTGTAAACAAAACGTAAGGTAGTTAAATGTTTAACATAAAAGTAGACACCTGCAGAAAGATTAACACAAACAAATATTTCGAGCACCTGGATAAAATATATCTCGAAAATACATAAAGAAAACAGTGTAACGAATTAATTAAATTTTGAAACAAACATTAAATCTTTTTTAAAATTTAAAAAGATATACGTAGTCTTGTTAGAGGCGCAACATTACTAATTACCAGACATAAAAATAAAACGTTTTATCACATTTAGTTCACACACAAATATCACCACACACACACACACAAACACATATACACACTCACTGATTAACACACGGTCACACACATACTTATAGTCTTATAAACACACTCAGCGGGAAATAGACATTTTTATTTTAAAAAATCAAATTAAAATAACCACGGCTCATTTTACTTTGTTTCCTTTTAAAATACTTTGTATTAACTCGTGGTGTCTGCTTCAGCCCTTGATTGTTTGCCGAAAAAACTTTGGATCGATTTTTAACCCACTTCCTCGTAAGCTAGCGAGCGGAAATTTTGCAGGCACACTCGTGCCGATGATAAAATGGTTTATCAAAAGAGAGTTGGCTGGTTGGACAATGAATGCAGAAAAACTGTTGAAGAAAGGAACAAAGCACGAATTATCATAATCATGTTACAAAGAAACACCAGAAAAACAACATAAACATAAGCAATGGCGGATTAAGGGGGGGGGGCTGAACGGGCTAAAGCCACGGGCCCCCGACGGTTTAGGGGCCCCAAACTTTTTATATTTTATAATAAAAGTGTACAAAAGTTTGCACGAACGCTTGAAAATATAATAAATTAATAAATACTATCTATACAACTTATAGCGTTCAGACATGATAGTATTGACAGTACCTAATAATCGAAAAACTTTAATTGATTCACTTCGCATGATATAAAATATAGTTTATATTTTTTAAGTTTCCCTTTGAGAAGTCCCGCTGGCCGAGTGGGCATAGTACATGCTTGAGGTGCTATCGGTGTCGGGTTCCATTCCCATCTCGGGAAAATATTTATTTCTTTTCACACTCAATTATAGCTACGGCGAACACATCAAACAGTTATTTCTTCGTGTTCGTTTTTTTTTTTTTCATTATTAAAATTTAGTTACAGTCTTATATTAGCTGTTAACAATCATTTTATTTTAAGAATGCTGGCTGGATAGGGCCCCCGATTGAATGCAGCCCGGGGCCCCATGCAGTCTTAATCCGCCCCTGCTTAGTGAATATGACCTTTTTCTGAAAGGGACAAAAGGGAACAAAATTTTGATGAAAACAAAACTTATGTATTTTAATTCTGGATTTTTATTGAATAATTTGAATTTTAAAAAGTTTTTTCAGCGTATTAACACTACATACGTTTATTTCAAATGCAAACCCCAGTGGCGTAGCTAGGGGGGGCGGTGGGGGCGGTCCGCCCCGGGCGGCACTCATCTAAAGGGCGGCATTTGTGGGCATTTATTTGAAAAATAGAGCCATTTCCGACAAAGCCCTTTATCTTTTGAAGGGGGAAACCAAGGTGAAACAAAAATACTCTTAATTTCGAATCTTAATTAACGGATTCACGCAACATCTGTTTGATTACAAAGTGGTTGTAATAACTATCACAAACCCGTTCAAAAATTAAAAATCGCTCAAAAAAGGGATCGATTTGTTTGTAAAATTAAGCGGCATGCGTCACTAATGGCGATATTATAAGAAAACTGTACCAAAAACAACACATCACCACTGGGCCTAATAATATATACTATTAATATCACCTCGACAGTTTTTGCGTGGAATTTCGACATGGACAGAATTGTGCGCTAACAAGTACCTACATGATATGGTGCTTCAAATATTGTGTTTAACCGCAAGTAGTAATTTATATTACTGTTTAAGTCTTAGAAAATTATTTTAAGGTAACTTACTAAAAACTAAATGTATTTTGTTTTTACCCCATTAAAGAAGCACACATAATTTGTGTTGTTCATTTAAATATTGTTATTCATTGAAAATGCTACGTCTATCCAATTAAAGCAATGCGTAAATAATTTGAATTTTTCTATTTTATGGAAAATTATTAAGATTTAGCGCAAGAACATGAACATATTCAAATTTATCCGTTTAAACATCGCTAAAACTTAAACAATTCCGAAAATGACATTTACAAATTTCAAACGTCTTGGACAAAATTGACATCTGAAGAAGTAACTAGTAAAACGAGATCAGATACTGGAACTTAACTCAGTTCATTGCAAAAATTTTCTTTTCTATAGTATCTCAATTTATGGGAACCCGTTTTCTTTAAAATACATAATGCCAACCCATTTCAAGAAACAAAGTTATGCTCTAATACAGAGCGCTGTTACAGATTCTAGAGAGTTGGGAATATCAACTGAACGCCGTACTGGAAGCAGAATAAGTATGAGTGGAGAAAATTCAGGCGACGGGGTTCTATCTTTAGAGCAAGTCGTACAACAAGAAAAAAATTTTTTATCTATAGATGTAATTATAAAAGAAAATAATAGAAGTCGCTGATGAGTTCCATGTCTTTGCAAGAAAATATTCGTGTATGATACCATGTACTCTACTAATTGAAAAATGTTACCATCAAATAAATTTCTTTATTACCATTGACAAAGAACAGCTCAAATTGAACGAAAAAGGTTCCAGGTTATTATGGCTGTACACAGGGCCAGTCTTTGCGATTGCGGGGCCTTAAATGCAGCTTAGTATGCGAAAATGGACGCGCGAGCCCCAGTTTGGGTAGGGATAAGGTATTAATAAGAGTAATAAGTGAAAATTAAGATAGGCGGGGCCTATGAAAGCGTGAACCCACTACGGCCGCAGTGGCTTAAGACCAACCCTGGCTTTATCTACACTACAAGAAGAGGCATTATGTTCGAAAAAACAAGGGGGGGGGGAATGACCCCTTGATCTAAATATATTAAATAGTATAGATTTAAAATTCTTCACCCAAAATTATTATTTTGCTAAGAATGTTTTCAACAATTGCTATCAGTATATCTAGTTGTGAAAGGAGCTTCTCCAAACTGCAGTTGATTAAAAAAATATCTTTGTTCCACAATGAGTGATTTAAGACTACAAAATCTTGCAATATTGTCTAAAGATAGAACAAAATATTACAAATAATTTAAATTTTGATAACACAATACACGATTTCTCTGTTATGAAAGTTGGGTATGTAAATGTATAAATATGTTTACACTAATGAATACAACTTCTTTGTTTATAAAAGAAATAATATATTTTAGAATAAAAAATGAAAGCAAATTAATTGTTTATAATTTTGGGTGTAAATTTGCAATATGTTTTTGTCTCATTTGGGGGGTGGGAGGCATGCGACCGCAATAACTTTATTGTGGCCTTTAACAAAAGCATCTTGTTTTTTTTTTAAATGCGTACTTATAGGTATATTATCTTATTCGGCCTCTTTTATTAATACTTACATATAAAATATGGCAAGGAATGGTTAACATGTTCCACTCCTTTTACTTTTACAGTGTACTTCTTTTCAATTAAAATTTTTTTTATTAATGTTTATTAATGTATAATAAACCATCATACGATTGACTTAATTGGCCGTCCTCAAATGACGTCCCGCAATTTTGGCTGATAATTCACTCCCTGCCCCCCCTAGTCACACGTCGTCACAAAAACTTAGACCCCTTCTCAAATGTGACATCACAAAGCTTCCTCCCCCCACCCCATAAAAGCCATATTTTTTATTTGAAAATGAGCATATTTCCAATCAATTTTTTTGTCATTTAAATATTTTGTTAGTGTAAGGCTGCACTCTTATATCGTAAAACGTGTGAAACCATATAATCATACATTTAAGTAGAACTTTTATTTAAATTTGCGCGTTTTGATGTGACTTCCAATGTCCCCCCCCCCCACATGTGTGACGTCATTTATGGACTTCCCTAAAAGGGCGGCAAATTGGAGACCGCCCCGGGCGGCAAAAGGTCTAGCTACGCCACTGGCAAACCCAATGGATTTATAGCTAAGAGCTATTTTTCTATGCAGGTTATTACATTGAATTAAAATCTACTGAGTTATTTGTTTAGGTTCATTTTTCTCTTTAAAATACTCAATTTTATTTTTCGAATTAGATAAATAATTTTTTCATCTGTATATTACTGACGGACTGTCCATTGCATTCTTAAGTGTAAGCTCAACACACAAATAAATTATATTATAACCACAAGATAAAACTGAAATCGTCGCATACACTTACACGTAAAAAATAATTATTTGCATACTTTCAAATACATAATAAAACTTGTCGAAGGTGCGGGCAGGCAAACCCGGTGAGGATTGCTAAAGACATAATGAGGTGCTGTAGAATGTTACTGATAAAACGTATGAAGTGATCAACTGCCAAGTTTTCCCTTGTCTAACAGTGACATATGCTTTCCAAGTAAATACTGGTGTGAGACAAAGTTGCTTACTTTCTCCGGTCCTGTTCTTGCTAGCCAATGAAAAAATCTAAAAGGTAAAAAAGGAATGTCATGCAATGGACCTTGTGGAATAAACTTGATGATCTTGTTTTTGATGATCATTTTGCAATCCTTCCACTTAGCCAACTCAGAACAGCAGATGCTGGGAAAGAAAATTGTCGCTAAGACTTCTGCTAGCATGGTTCTCAATATACCTAAATATAAGCGTATTGTCATCAATATTAATGCCACCAGTACATCACCCCTAGAGGAGGTGGACAGTTTTGTTAAAATTGGCAACGTGTAAGATAAAACTAGGTGGGACAAACTCTGATGTCAAAATAAAGATTGGGAAAGGAAATGGAGGCCTTAAAAAAACTTAAGAATGTTTTTGGTACCAGAAACATATGCATGGAGTTAAAAATTAGGACCTTCAAAGATATAGGGAAACCTGTGTTTCTTTATGAAGCCGAGACGTGGAGAACAACGGCTGTAAACCTGACCAGAATCCAGTCGTTTATGAACAATTGTCTAAAAAAGATTATCAAATTTCACTAGCCGGACAAAATCTGCATCTGGAAACTATGGCAGCTTACAGAGCAGAAGCTAAATGAGGAAGACATTCTGCAGCAGTGGTGGAGGAGGATCAGTCATAGACTAAGAAAACCTGCTTCAAATACAACAAGGCAACCCTGAAATAGAACCCCCAGGATAAACCAAAAAGAGGCCGTCCAAAGAAAAACTTGGTGCTGAAAATTTAAAGCACACATCAGTATATTTGCCCATGCTTGAATTTATCTCTTTAGACTTTAGACGAATCACAGAAGCTGACGAGCGGTAGATTCCTCTCATGGACTAGAAAGATGAATAATACAACTTTTAAGACTGTAAACTCCCGCTATAAAAGCGTGGGCATATTTCTAGTATAGATTTGAAAATAAAATCATGTCTGCCAGTATGCGTGTACTTTAAAGCATAATACACTACTCCTCCAATGGCCATAAAATGGCAGAATATTATCTACGCTCCCGGGATGGTAATAGGCAATTTGTTTAAACTGAATTTTTAGAAAATCTCCATTTATCTATATGTAGAATGTTAATTTTTGTGTCAGAGTTTCGCTTTGCGTATTAAATTGAACGACCTTTTTAAATACTTTCCTGTTAGACTATGCGGTTGGTAGGTCTATTATATTTAAGATACTTGTGTAAAATATTTTCCTGATCTCTAAATGTAAATTATATTAATTCCTAAACTGTCTCGCGTTGCGAACTATGTTAAACATGCTTTTTTATAACCCTTTCCCGCAATCAAATCGTGCTGAAATTTAGCACGCACTTTGTTGAAGTTGTTTCTTTTTTTACTAGAAATATTTTTATATATTTGAGAAATAACTAAACAAAATAATTGTTTAATTGTTGTGCGATGCGTATTATAATGAACATCCTTATACTTAAGTCTCGAAAATAAATGACATATAGTCGAAACCTTGGTTTTTACGGGTTTTACTTTTATTTTGCATGTTTATAGTCAATCAACCGGTCAAAACTTGCCCATGGTTCTACCACGAGCATGAAATCATCTCTATTCTTAGAGGCAGTCTCTGCGTTTATGCGATCCTCCATTTCTTTTCGGAAGATTATATGGTCTTCCTCTGAAAATTTTATCTTTCTGAAGTAAAGCAGCAAAAAACACGACGTGAGACGCTTCGGTTGATAAAATGAAGGACTTATTTACTCAGTTAGGCTTTCCGTTTAGTTAGGGAGGTCAACGAGTACTAGGGAAGTGCGTAATTTGTTACAAAGTCTATATCCTGTGAGTTACAAGAATGATCTCAAAGGCTTCTTTTTCGTTGGTCAAGGAGCATGGCGGATTCTATTTACAATGTCTTCTTGAGGCCCGCTTGCTCTCAATTACAGTTTATGTCCAACAAAATCTACCTCGACTGACCTAAACACACATTTGGTTGGTCTGACTATCAGGTTAAAATTTTCCAAGTGATTTAGCAACTTGCGGGACGTGGTGGTCGAGAGGTAGCGCTCTCGACTGTCATACTGATGGTCACGAGTTCGAATCCACACGAAGGTTAGGATTTGTTCTCGGGGCCTGAGGAGTCCCCAAGTCACCCAGCTCCAAATGGGTACCTAACTAGACAATAGCGGCTGGGGTAATGCGTGGAACCCCTGTAGCCGTGGCCTGTGATCATCTCTCATGGTCTGTGGACCCAATTCTTCTTCTGCATAGAAGGAGCGTCTGTATATCTAAGATAAGATAAGATAAGATAAGATTGCCAATTTTTTCTAAATTCTCTTCTCTATTGCTTGTGTACACTAACAAGTCGTCAACATAACTTATAACCTTATTCATCCCTTCCAGAAGATGTCGGGCAACCCGAACCAGTGTTGCTCCTGAATTCTTATTCCTAACGGCATCCTCAGAAATTCATGATTCTTGAGTCACAAAATTCGTTTTTGGAATGTCCATGGGTTAAACGGGGATCAGCCAGTAACCCCATACTCAAGTAAATCTTACTAAAATATTTAGCCTCTGATGTCTTATAGATTATTTCGCTGGGAGAAATCACCGGTACTATGTCCTACATGTGGAAGAAATCAGCAGTCCCGAGCCTGCGCTCTTCATGGGGCTTCCCGGAAAACCCCCCCAGCCCTCTGGCCCCCTAAGGGGTGCGAAGGCTGGGAAGCCCCCCCCCGGAGCGGTCGCTGCTACAAGCGGCCGTCTGGGCGTCCAGGGCGCTGGGCCGAAAACGCCTCCCACTAAAGTGTTCCTCCCGAGGGAGGTGTGGAATTTTCCTACGGTGACTCGCTATCAACATAGTATCACTTTGGCGCCACCGCGGCAAAGCTTACGAGTCTTTATAGTTTAGATCACCGCAAAGCGTACTATGTCAAAAAGTGTGATTTTATTTAAACTATATGTTCCAAGATTCGATTAAATCCATCTTTTTCCTCACAATAAGAGCTGATGATGAATAAAGGGATTTGCTTTTGTCTATGATTCCTAACTATTACATTTCGAGTAAATCATCATGCATTGCCCCCGTAACGTATGAAAAATGGGATAAGGCTTTGATTTAACTGGAACATCAGATGTGAGTGTGATGTGTTGAATGCTCAAATTCGCTCCTCCCGTGCTTTCGGTGAAAATCGTTTTATGTTCTTTTACAAATGTCACGACGTGCTGCCGCAGTTATAAGGAGAGTTTTCCACAGAAAACCACATCCTGTTGTAATTCCTTCTGTAACCAGGTAACACTAACATGACCACCAAACACACCACCGTGCGCAGCTCTTTAAGTTCAAGGGGAAGTTGGTCATCCGTGACAAGGGTTTTGGCCGTAAAATATATAACGCTATCTTAAAAAATGATTTTATAATTAAATGTTTTGTATCGCTTTGAAAATAAAAATGAAAATGAGTATTTAGGAGTAGATTATGAAAAGGAATTTATATTTTCAAATAAAGTAGCATTGCTTTTTCTTATTTTAATGGTTATACAAATTTTGTCGAAAATTATTATTATCCTTTCAGTAGAAATTGGATGTGATTTATTAACAGAGAAGAAGCAACTCTCTAAGCAAATCAAGAGAGTTAATTTGAAATGCAAAAATTAGAAAAAATTGGAATAAAGTATTCAGGAAATGGAGGCTTTATAAAAAGAGTATTATTTGTTTCTTAAAATAAAAACTTTAAATTTCAATTTGTATAGGATGTAATAATAACATCAAAGCTTTACAAGAAACTTGTGATTATTTTTTTTCACTTTTAAATTCCAAAAACATCTTGATTTTACGCGAATCAAATCTTAACATGTATGTGAATAGTTTATTTTGTTAAAAAACAAATAATTGTGCAAATGTGACATAAAAAGATTTTATTAACAAGTTTTTATTTATCTGCTTTCATTACTGAAAGGGCCAAGAGATTTCAAATGTTTACAACAGATAGATATTTGATGCCAATGCATTATATCAAAAATTTCAGATCAATCGAATGTATCGTAATTTATTTAATGCATTTTAAATTTGTTAGTTCATCTCTATATATCATCTTTATTCGTCAGCTTTTGTTGACATCCATGTATCACCGAAGTTCACCAAACGACCACACCCCCATAGTGTTAAATTTGGGATGGTCTCCACGCTTATAGACACCTGGCAATCCATAATATATTGAAAACAATGTGTCTACTTTTTCAATTAACTTTCTTATGTTTAATTAAAGTAATAAAAATACAGAAATAAAATTGTCGATTTACTTAATGATTTTACAAATAGAATAACAAAAAATTAATAATAAAAAAGGTAAAATAATATTTTTTAAAAAAAATGTTTTTTCAAGTAGACTAAAAAAGAATAAAATAAGTTAAAATGTATACGTTTAAGTGAATTGATATAAATAACATGTCTAGAACATGTGGCGGGTGATTATGAAGTTTTACAAATGCAGTTCAGTCAGTCTGTAACTTACAGATATCTTATTTGCCTTCTAAATTAAAAATCTTTAATTTGTATACCGAACATCTCAAAAGAAGCACCCACCCAACGTTTTTATTCATATGAAATCGGAAATTATAGCCCCTAGATTCTTAAAGGTAGGGACCTCCTCGAGATTTTGCCAATTTATCAGAATTTCACGAGTCAATTTACTGTTTGCCATGACCTTAGTCTTTTCTGCATTGATTTCCATGCTATTGGCCTTTATTTTTTCTCTAGCTTTGCAGGGAATTCTCCTAGTTCGTCCTCGCTGAAAACTTGGCCGTTTATGTAATCGGCGAAGCGTAGGTTAGTTATAGTTCCCCTCTGTTGCTGACCGTTCCGACATGGTTTTCTAGCAGACCTGCCATAATTCTTTCATGGAAGAGGTTGAAGAGGATTGGGTAGAGTAAACACCTTTGTCTGACACCAACAGTGGTCTTGAACAAATCTCCCAGCTTGCTGTTTGTGGAGTACTGCACTGGTTGCTCTGTTGTACAGGTTCATGATCACTTCAATGAGGTTGGCATTAATGCTGAATTTGTGCATAGTTGCCCACAGTGCCACATGCCTCACTATGTAGAACGCCTTTTTAAAATCTATGAAGATATTGTATAGGTCGCTCTGGTGTTGGAGATGCTTTTCACAGAGCACTCGGAGGTTAAAGATTTGCTCCGTTGTGCTCCTTTCAGCTCTGAAGCCTTCCTGTTTTTCTGCAATGATTTTCTCTGCTTGTGGTTTCAGTCTGTTTAATATTATCATAAAGATGACTTTGCTGTGAGATTGTTCGGTAGTTCTGTAAATTACCATTTTTTTGGGAGCATAACAACCAGCAATTGTGTCCAGGGTGTTGGCCATTCTCCTGTCTTCCATTTCGTGTTGCACAAGTTGGCTAGGATGTTCATTAAAGGGTCACCTCCTGCCTGAATCAGCTCGCCTGGAATGTTTTCTGCTTCAGCCGCAATCCTTTTTTTTTTCAGTTTTTGCACAGCCAGCTCCGCCTCATCTCGGAGAATAAAATGCCTTTCTCTGTTAGTTGACGTCGGGCAAGTGTGCACTGATGCATCGCCTTTGTAGTCTTCATTATACAGCTCGGAACAGTATTCGGTACTAATATCTTTGTGGAAACATAAAAGCTCGCTTTTTTTTTTAATTATGTTTTCAACAGTACAAATGTCAATATAAGGAATGAGTTCTTCAAGTAGAATTTTTAATGTATATAACACAATTTGACTTAAAATAAGGGCTAAGGAAAATAACGATTAATTTCTCTAATAATCGGTGAAAAAAAGTAACGATAAATTTATGTTTAACGATTATAAGACCCATTATTTACAAATTATTAGCAGTCACAGAGGTAAAAAAAAATAGCTGATGATAAATAATAACTTTTCTGAGGTTTACTCGAGCATCTCACTTTAGAACTATTTCACTGGAATGTTAAAAGTGTTGATAAAGTTTGTTTACCATGGTTCTAACACTTCACCTAATTATAAAACCAAATGAAAAGTGTATTGAGCTAATGGCAGTAAAGGTGTCCGACGCAGAGACAGAAAATAACGAGATCTCTTCTGATGACTTTCCGAGTTACATCATGATGATGAGTTTCCTGAATCCATTAACCATCTACAATGGTGGAATCTTAATAAATACAGATATCCGATAATGTCATTCCTTGCATACCAGTTACCTCAGTTCCATATTAATGATTTGTTCAGCTCTACTGGTCATATTGTCAGTTAGACAACTAAACCAATATTGTCAACACAGTTGTCTTTTTGCATATTGTTCGGTAATATTTATATATATATATACTTTTTATTATCTATTCGGATTATCCGATATTATTGTTTTTTTATTAAGGAATAAAATTACATATTTCATTTTGTTTCGCCATCGACAAATTTTGACACAGGAGTCTGTATCTCTTAGGCGGTCATCTGGCATATAAAAAATAGCTAGTTATTAAAATACTCTGGTGTAGACATAAATTCACATCACATAGTGGTATGCTAACTTAACAGTAATAATATATTTACTACATGTATATTTACCGCTTGTTTATACAACACTGACTCTCCTAGTACAGTTGACTAACTCAGCTCCCATGTCCACAGGGTAGTACTACTGTCACACTTTCAGCCTTGATGTGTGTCAATTGAGCTCTGAACGCTCTCTTCCTATCTACGCTTTTCTTGTTCTCAGTTTCAACATTGCTCATCAGTTATTATTATGTGATCAGAACTCCAAACAATTGTGAAATGGTTTAACTCTTTTTCAATACCGCTCACCTCAGGTCACAACAGTGACGCTTTACTCCAAAGAGTGATTTTTATAACATGGCACCTAGTTTGTTTTACGCAACTTTGAAATTGAATCTGAACTAAATTTTAACAAAAGCAAAGGCTGTAAATGTAGTTTGAGATACTTACTTTACATTTTTCTCAACACTTTAAATGAACTTTTGATGTATCAGTCTTCATAACATAATTTCTTTAAAATTAAGTTCTTATTCCATTTATACAAGCCTAAATGGCTATCTCCAAGTTGCCCTTTATAGTTTTTTTTATTTAAAAAAAAAAGTAAAATGTTGTAGAATGGGGAAAAAGGAAATGAATATTGATTAATATGATTTTAAGTAAGCATATGAAGGAGGTTAGCTATATTCATACTCCAGGAAAAAATTATCTGAACTGAACTGTCCCTTAACCCGAAGCTGGGTCGTTGGGGCACCATTTTGAGCTGCGCACTATCTTATGCCAAGTGTCACGGTTCTGAGCTGCCTTCTGGGAATCGCTAAATGAAAGACCGGTCCACTCTTTGATATTGTCCTACCAAATCTTCCTTGGTCTGCTTTTTTTCCTTCTTCCCTGGACTGTGCCTCGCGGACCGCTTCGTTCGTAAGGTGCGCCGTGTAGGAGATGTTTAATACCTTTCGAAAACAAAAACAAAATCCTAAATTTGAAATAGAATTAAAAAAGGGAAAAGCTCTGCCAATAATTTCAATCGTTTATATCTATTTGTTGATAAGAAACTGCCCATTGAAATGTAGATCTCGCAAGCCTAAAGAACTTATGCATTAATTGTTAACAAAGACAACGTATGGATTCTTTTCAAATACTTGTACGAATCGAAGTATAAACGTACACCCCTAATCCAATATTTAGTACAAACCATACACATGTACACATTTGAATCAGAAATAGCTAGTAAATTTTTACATTGTACAAAATGAATGAAACAAACATATGATGTGTTATAACATGTGCATGAAGAGATGCATGCGCACTGTTATTTAATGCCTAAGATGAGTGCTAACAATTGGTTTTTTATTTCTAATTGTAGAAGCCACATGATGTAATTTAATTATTTTTAGACTATGATTTTTTTCCACAAAAATATTAAAATTATCACTGCACTTGAAAATTAACAATTCTTAGTCAATCTAATCTGGAGACAAGAATTGGTCTCAGCCATGTCCAATGAGTACATCAAAATATATTAGAGTAAACAAAAATCTGTTGAGATAAATTATGATTAACAATATATTTAAAACGTATGTGATGCGTTTTACTATTTTGATGAATTGGTTTAATTCCTTTAAATACATTTCCTTTTTAAAATGAGAATGCTTATTTGAGTGTTTGAATGAATTCAGGAAATCAGGAAATGCTGGCAACTATTTTCTAGTAATCATAACACATTAAAAGTCAACATTAAGGATAAACAACCATAAGTAGTAAATGAGAAGTTATATTTACATATAATGTAAATGTAACTCAAAGACGTAATAAAAGAAGCGTAAAGACAAATAAAAGACAACAAAAAACACAACAAATTTACATTTTAGAGAAGATCCCATGAACCAGAGCGTCACGATGGAGGAGATGGTAGGTTATGTTTTTGGATATGTATTTGTGTTCTACAGGAGAACATGTGAACACCTGTAACGGGTCTTTTGGAGGGAAACTACAGCCGTCTCTAGTATTAAAGAAAACGAGTTGCCCTACAGTTTTAAGTCTGAACGAAGACACTTACAACGGATAGCAATAAATCAGTACTAAATGCAGACCACAGGTGCTAGAGAAAATATTCTGATAGAAATCTTGAAATTCCTTAGTAGGAGTTTTTAATTAACATTTTGTGTTATCCTGTTTGAACTGCGAAGAACACCAGTTAATTATCATCTAAATCTGAGCAAAGTGTTTGAAAACGTTTTTTACGTAAAACCACATTGAAAACTGCATTTTTATTTAGGCCCGCATTTAAATTTTGTCTACTTCATTTATACTTACACTGTATAAACTATGCTTTAATGATAATAACTAATAACTATGTAATTGTCATTTTATTTGACATGAAGACTCTACTACATGTAGAATGTAGACATTACATTTTAAAATATTAACTGAATTAGTTTCTAATCTGATAATAAGATTTTACTAGTCATAATTATTGCTTTTTAAAAGTTAGGGCTTTTTTTACGTTTCATAAAAACTATTAAGAAGAAAGAACTTTAATTACATTTAAGCTAGCCACAGAATTGTATTATAATTAATGAAGAGGTATATGGTGGTCTAATTGTTAGCGCGCTAGACTTACAAACCACTGCAAGAACTCGAGGCACTTGTTCGAGACGCGGTACTGGCAAGGCCCCCTAAGCTTTGTGCTAACCACACAATGCTCGTTAGTGGTTATTGAAACTTGTGAACCCAACTTTACTTGTTCCATGGGCCTTCATGGTCTGAAAGGGGTTATTATTATTATTAATATAACTGTCAGCCTAATGTGTAGCCAGTTTACTTTTTATTCACATTTAAATTTCAGTCAATATCGGATTGTTTTATACTTGTTTTTTCCTTAAAAAATGATTGCTGTTAGATGTATGTGGACACAAAAAGTAACGAAAGATTTCCATTGAAGTTTTTTAAGTGTTGAAATGCAGTTAATGCCAACAATCCATTAATCTCCAGAAGAATAACTGACTTTAATTTATCCCAGTAGGTGAAGCAGTGTCACAAGCGTCCTATTACTTATATCTAGACCGTTTGCTCCAAGATTCATACAATTACCGTTACAGAAGAAATAAAGACACTGCTCTAAAAAGACATCAACTTTAATGGCGTTCCTCCTTGCCACAACAACCATCTACACAAATCTCTCTAAAATTGTACACATATACAAATGACGTCAACAACACAATCACATTGCACGCTTTCGCACTACTAACCAATAACTTTAAATACCACAAAAGCAAACATCAAACACACCACCATGCGCACCTCACAACAAGTTACAATGGCAAATTGGTAATACGTGACAAGCAGTTTTAAATGTATGTCCTCTGGGATTGAATAAAAGTCTGCAATTAATAGCAACATGTTGATATTAATCAGTGATTCCAGTTTCTTGGATACTTGGAACTTCTTTTCTAATTCTACAGCAAAAGGCATTAAACTGAGTCTTGCACTTATGAAAAATTTCACCAGAAACGCTTTTTTGCTTCAGGAAAGGGAAATGGCACAATATGCTTTTACCTGCTTGCTTGGAGAACACGAAGGTTCTCGCCTGAAATGACCTCAACTTGTATATATTTTTTAATGTGCAAACAAACTTTCTCCCTGATGTCTGAAATAAACTTTAAAAGGCTTTGAATGTAAATGGCTAAAATGAAGTCTGAAGTCCAAATTTCAATACTAATAGTAGTAACAAAGTCACAAACAAATCCCTTTATATCTAGGAACTATGTTACATTTCGTTGATTCCACAGTCGCCTTAATATCTTGCCCAGTTTAAGGCAGTGGATACTGTTGTGATAGATAATATCACACATTTCAGTTTTAAAATCATCTTCGAGCATTACCTTGAGCTGTCTGTAGTTAAGTGCTTTTGCCTTCAAATAACTTGGTTTATAACAATCGTGATATTCAACTTAGCTTGACACAGACTTTTCTGATGGATGATATAATAAAGATGTAGGAGTGTATGTTGATTATGTTCAAAGTTAATTCTATTTTTTTTTATTAAATTTAACGGCCTACCATTTTCCAATCAAAACACGCAGTTTCTCAAAAATAATGCTTGTTATCTTGTTCCCTACCAACATAGTTTTTACCTGCATTGAATGAATCCTTTTCTGTAGTTGTGTCTTTTCATATAAGTACAAACAATTGTGCTTTTTCCTGTAAACCGATATTTTCATAAAAAACAGAGAAACCCACAAAATATCTTTGCAAGATTCTCAGATTTTGTAAATCATATAATCACTTTTTTACAATTTTCTTTAAAGAAGTAATGCAGTCAATTTTTTAAAATTATTTCTATTAACTTGCGGTGTCTGAGCCTTGCGTGCGTGCGTGCTTACTTTGGATCAATTTGTAACCCATTTTACCGTAAGCTAGAGAGCTGAAATTTTGCAGGCAGACCCTTACCAATCATAAAAATGCTGTATTAAATTTCCGATCGATCGAATGTATAATAATTTAATTATTGAATTTTAAACTTATTTTATTTATTTTTATGTATCATATTAATTTTTAAGATGGATTGTGCGTATTATGTTCAACAACCTCTCCACTCGCGCAATCAGTTGCGCATTATATTGACATAACTTTTAAAATTATCATTAACGATCTTTGCGCATTATATAAAACTCGTATAAGACATAAATAAAATATTGTACTTTTGGATTACCTTGCACTGCGTATTATAATGAACATCCTTATAGTTATGTCTCGTATATAAAGGATTTATTTATTTTTTTAATTTTATTTTTTACGGTTTTAATTTGAGTATATTAGGGACCCAAAATATTTGATGCTTGTGACAAACATTCCTTGATGAGCTCGATTTCCGTTTTATAACCTCATGAGACAGTAATAAAATTGCTTCGTTTGGAATATCATGTGCACTTTTAAACTAAATATCAACAAAATATGCTAAGTTTGAAATGTGCAGGAGTTCTCGAAAAGTGAAAATCTTTGTCATTTTCAAAAATTTGTTACAAAACCAGATTTGTCCCACAGTTGAAATATTTACACTTAAATAAAAAAAATAAACCATGGTAATGCACAGACTAATTAGCCCATTCTATTTTTATGTAAGATATAAACATGTTGGAAAAGTGCAATGGTTTATATGGAATTAATATAGCAAAAAACTTGGAACATAACTAAAGTAAGTAGTTAAAATATATTGCGACCACAATAATAAGTAAATATTATTAAAATACATAATATATGACCTTAACATACATCTTACAACTAACTTATTTGATATATCATACCATTAAATTTTACAAGCACACTATGTGTTAAAATTACATTAATTTCAAGACATTTGAAAATTGTGGTAATGAAACTAAAATATTTACACACTATTGGCTTGAAGATGAGTAGTCAACAAATACATTAAATGTCTTTTACATCAAATTTAAATGGGAATACTTCGAAAGTAAATAGTGGAGTGTAAATTTTTTCTCTATTTATTCCAAAAGAGGTAGGACTAATTGAATCAAAACCGAAAATTGTATCAAATAAAGAGCCATAGTCCACTAATGAAATTGAATTCGAACTGTCCATAACTTTTTCCACTTGATTCCGAATTAAAAAGCTGCCACCTCGTTTCACCAGTGAGAACCAGGTTTCAAACTAAAAATGACAATTTATTAGCGTTTAATTTTGAATTTACTAGGAATGGACAACAAAATAATTTTTTTTAATAAACATATTAATTATAATAAAGTCATTAAAATAATTAATTACATAAGTATTAGTTTTAAGGTTATCTGATCCCACGACGTGCTTTTTCCTCTTTTAAAATATAGAGTTGCAGTAGTCGTTTGGTTGTAATGGCAAGCGGTAGCAGTGATGGTCTTCTATCCTTTCCACTGGCCAAAAAAGTCATCTTAGTGCTAGATATTGTTCACTATCATCTAACAAAATTAAAAACATATTTCTTAGTATAAAAATCACATATTATAGAAATTATTCTATTTTATCTTATCTTATCTTATATGTTACAGACGCTCCTTCTGTACAGAAGATTATTGCGTCCTACGTATTTCTATGGTTTGTGTTTAGTCCTGTATTCTTACTAGAGTTTTAAAAGATGATAAAGTGGTGGCTTTCCTGGTTCAACGCTCTAAGACTGGTTTGTGGGGCATTACCACACCCAAACCTGCGGTAGAAATCTTTGCAAAAGTAGAACCGCCCAAAGAACGGCGAGAGAAGGCAATATTAACTACGGTGAAAGATACTGTAGAATAGATAGTAGTACCGAAGCCTGTTTTCAGATGCAAGACAGGTGGGCAGGTGGGTGAAACGCTCGCTACTGAAACGACTCTTCCTTCAACTGGAGTTCATTTGTAATAGTCTGAATTAAACAGAGCGCTTGGTCAATCGGGTTGCGTCCCTTGCGGAACCCACCCTGAGCCTTCGGGATGTATTTGGTCTTTTCGAGGTACCAGTAGAGTCGTGCGTTCACTAACCGTTCGGCTACCTTCCCCACACATGACGTGGGGGAAATGGGCCGGTAGCTGGACGGGTGTTCGAATAGTTTACATTGTTTTTGAATTGGGGATATTACGGCCTTTTTCCACAGCTTCGGCAGTGTGCCTATAGTCCATGTTCTTTTCATAAAACTCAATAGTTCTATTCGGCCTGCCTTGCCAAGATGTTTGAGCTGTTCGTTGTGAACCATACTCGGCACTGGTGCTTTGCCAGTCTTGCAATTGTTAAGCACAGTTTGCAGCTCAGTCATTGTAAAAGGTGCCGAGAATACCTCGAGTTGAGGGCCCTTGCATTGTCTCCTGGAGCTTGTGCAGCGCCCGTGCGCGTTTTGCTTCACTTACTATTTGGGGTTTTGACGTCATTAAAGGGTATGGATTTTTTTCGTTGCCCACGCCTGACTTTCCTACCGTCTGCGAGGTCGAGTTTTTCGTACGTAGTTACCCATTTAGCCTTCTTCGCCTTATCGAGCACAGAACGGACTTCCGCCGTCAGCCTGTTATACGCCCTACGAGCCTCGTGCATTTTCACTCTAGCAGCGTTTTTCCCTGCTTTCGCTCTCTGTTAACACTAAATCTTTTAGACTCCAGCCTGAAATTCTGTTTCCCATTTGTCTTCGGAACCTTGCGCCTCGCGATAACGAGGAATGTGCCAATAAATCTCTCGTAGGCGTCGTCCATTTTGCCTCCCGCAACATCCAGCAGAGCTAGCTTGGTCTCGCTCTCGGCCTCGTATTTGCCACAATTGGCCTTACGGAATTACCAGTGCCTTCGGTCAAATCGATGTTTGCCTGCAACAAGCATAAACACAATCAGTATTGGAAGATTGTCACTTACTATTTCCTTCAATACTTTTAGTCTATGCTTGGACTCTAGGTCCGCTGAGATAAGCATTAGATCTGGGCGGGACTCCGTGCTATGTCCCGTGTGCAGCAGTGTCGGCTCACTGTGCTCGTTTTGTAATCTGATCAAGTAAGTGCCAATACAGACATCCTCAATGTATCGGCCTGACGCATTCCGCTGGTATATAGCTCCAGTCTTGAAATTGTGCGTTAAAATCTCCTGCTATTATTGTTTGTGATGTGTAAATGGGTTCCTGGGCGTATTATACAAGAAGCGATCGTCAAAATAAACATCGCCTTTGAAAACCCTCACCGTGAGGGTATCAGCGTTGCTGTAACACTTGACTTCGTGCAGCTCCATCGTAACATCGTTCCGGACCACTTTGGCAAGGCCCCGGCATCGCCGGTCGCACTTGCAATGGTATAGTGATATACCTGTTTATGTTTAGCGGCTTGCCCTTGAGAAGCGTTTCTTTGAATAGTTTCACATCTACCTTTCGTTCGTGGAGTATTTTGGTTATTTCGTGCGCCTTTTGCCTTATGCCACATACATTCAATAGCAAAACAACTAGGGCTTGATCAGGGTGGCCCTTCGCACCCATACCATTACGGTCAGTTTCCGGTTGACTTTTAGAACGTGGCCTTTCATGCGTCACCACGCAATCTAGAGATGTGGTAGCCAACCCACCCAACGTAACACCATCCACCGAGCGGGGATTTAGAATTTCCGTTCCAGGACCTGCGTTTTTCGAATTTGATTGAACCATAGGACCATAGGCATAAATCTTAAACTTATTTAGGACAGTCCGTGTGCGTCCCCTCCCTTGCCCAGAGAAAAGTCCGGTCTTCGGCATTTCTAGCCGGGCAATGTTTGGTGTGAGCCTCATTCCAAACCCAGCACCGAGCCTCAAGGTTAGGCCATGCCCCCCTCCCATTTTCCGAAAGGTTCCAGTGCATGTGTTTTTGCGATTGCTCCGTGGTTATAACTTTTGGGCCACATCAACTTCTGCGACACTACTCATCTCCCAGGCCGCGTAGAAGCTACCCACTTCTTGGAGGGGACACCTTACTACATTTCCCCACCTCTCTTTCTCTCGGTATTTTAGGACACGCAAGGCTATTCACCAAGTTAAAGTTTATATTATCCGTGAGTCAAGGTCCACAGCCAGAAGTTGGTCTCACTTTAGCAGTTCTGAACTTTTGTTGTCTACTTCGTATAACGGATAGCATGTGTGCGCAGAGAATTATGAAACTTCTAATGCAGTGATTACCAATCCTTTTATTTCGTGGCGAACACTTTTTATAAAACGCATTTTGACCCGCGACCCCATGAAATTTGAATGAAACATTTTCAATAAAACGATTTTTTAAAAAATAAATCATTATTTAATTTTAATTTACGTTTAATTATAATTGATTAAATGTAATTGTTAAAAAGGAAAGTCATCTTCAAATTTCCTAATTCTTGGATGAGTTTTCTTTTAACTTTCCAACCTAATGTCCTTCTCAACATTAAATTAATACTATCTTTTGTTTTTAAATTAAAATTTTTAGAAAATCCACTCTTAAAAAATGATGATGTAGATTTCTATACACAAATGGAACTAAAACTTAAAAGGCAAGAATCACCTCATTTGCGTAAGAATGATACAGTTCACATCAATATTGCGTGATCAACGTTTCATTAAACAAATTTAGTGAAGAGCAATCATTCCTCAAATCCCAAAATTCATCTTGTAATTAATCAGGAATGCTATTTATGGTAAGGAAAGCATTGAACTGATTTTTTGTCAATGAGGATTCTTTTTCTTTCATCTCAGGGTATTAATTCTGCAGTTCGTCTTCAAAGTATTCAAGATGCCAGAAATCTCATAATTAACATTTTCATTTATTTCACATTCGATTCATATACAGCACTGAGAGATTTTTAAACCTAAGACTATTTCTAAGATTTACTTTTTTTTTGCCAGTTTTGCAGCTTAGTTACAAAAGCTTAGAGATGATCGTGAAATGTAACTATTTCGCCTGAAGTTTAAGATTTACCTAGTTTGTTATTAGAAGATATCAGCTAGATAAGCTACTCTTTTACACCAATTTTTCTCGTTTAAGTACGACAAAAAGTCATGTTTCAATTGAACTTAAAGGAGCAACCTGTTTTCATCTTTAAATTCTAAGACTTTATGAATAACATTTCCTTTCAACAACCAGTGTATCGCAGTATAGAAAGTAAAAAAATCTCGTGATTCTAATCGATCTATTTGTACATTCATTTCAACATACGAATATTGAGAGCTGCAGTTTTGAGGTTATTAAAAAATTGTATCAGATATTTAACAACCTTTTGCAGAGGAGTTGGCCGAGTCTTGTATGCAAGGTCATTCCTGTGAATCATGCAATGGATTCACCTTCTTTGGGAGCTAGTTTGTTTAATTTATTCTAAAAGCCTGATTTTAACTCAAACATTGATCAAGCACATTCCAAAAAAAAACCCTAAAGACGTTTTCCCACTTTATCCCCCACTTTCTATAAGAAACCTATTTATATTTTCAATAATATCTTCACTTTTTGTAGTAGTTTAAAGTCCACTACAAATGATTAACTCTTCTTGTATATTATCTGAATGAATATATTTCATGAAGAAAAGCAGCTGAGCACGCAACCTTGTTTCTGTTAATTCAATGACTTGAAAAGAAAACACTAGTGAATTCTTGATTTCATTCAAGATCTGGACTTTAACGTCTATGTTTATTTCTGATGTAACCAGCCGAATAGTTATTTGACATATATATTTATTGCATCTTTGCTTAACCTTCTTCACATGTATGTTACGAAAAGCTTTTCTCGATTTGTGTATGACGTTTGTATAAATCTTGCCTTTTTTATTAGTATGCGTCGGGGCATCTTGTGAAGTTTTCGACTAATCGTAAATGACACTTTAAAGAGCATGTGACTGTCAACATAAGAATTTTGTTTTTGTGACTGCTAAAATAGATTGAACGACTATACTTATAGCTTTGTTTACCAATCATCTTACAAATTATCTATTTTGGATTAATTTATGAGCATTTTTATGCAAGAATACGAAATCAGAAAAGTAAATGTGCATTATAGGTTTTTTAAATTTTTGTTGACCCCCTCTAGGGATTCGCGACCATAGGTTGGGAATCGCTGGCCTAGTGCTTCGATATTAATTAAAGTTTGCATAATTCTACTGTGCACAACGCTACCATTTTCCACAATTTCCTTCCTAACATTGATATAATTGTTAATGGAAAAAATAAATAGACAGGGTTGAAAGCATAGGCTGTGTCCACAGAGGCGGATCAAAATATTTTCTGTAGCTGTATGACGTGGAGACGTTATTAACAGATCCGCTTACTGTACTGTAAACACGTTTATCCTCAAGAGAAATTATACTTTGCTTTAAGAAAAGCCTAACATCGATTACACCACCTATGTCATAACATTTGTTTAGAGTTATTAAATTACATAACCAAAATTGGACATGTACATGTTGCGATTTTATGTCATAGTTCATTTTCTTTTTTTAAATAGAATTTCCATTTTTTTCTCAAGTGTTTTCTTCGAATCTAGGGATATTAAATTTGTCTTATGGCTCCAGAAACAAATAATGATAAAACATTATTAATTGTTAAAAATTATTTGAAATCACATTCAGCTCAAATCGAAAGTGGCTTTTTTTATATAAGATTTACATTTTAAACGGGTTTTTACTAGGGCTGCGGAAATTACCGATTAATTTCTCGATTAATCGGTAAAAAAGTTTATCGATTAAAATAATTTTAATCGATAAATAATAAGATAAAATAGCAATTAAATTTAAAGAAAATGTTTCAATTTTTTTTTCGATTTATTAATAAATAATTAATCATTAATAATTAATAATACTCTGTTGTTGTTTTTTTTACGTACAAACTACTCCATCTAAAGGAAACACGACAGACGTGAAAACTTTAAGTAACCTGTTTTATAAGGACAATGATATAAAAAAAACACGTTGTTTTTAATTAATTAACAATAAAAAAATTTAAATTCATTATATTGAACTTTTTATATTTAAATATATCTCTTACAATATTATAGTTTTATAATTAAA